>JAMPIO010000265.1:0-119666 GCA_024699865.1 Aphelenchoides fujianensis
GGAACCGGGGGGCCCGCGCGCACTCGCACTCGAATTTCGTCGACGGATTCCCGGGTTCGTTTTTTTGCTCATTTGCTCACTCACTCCTCTCGTTGCAGACAATCCGATTTTGGTGTCGATCCGTGTGGGGACTCCCGGTAACCCATCCTTTTCGCCGCTCCAACGGTTCTCTTTAGCGGAAACCTTTTGGGTGGCCGTGGAAAGCGGGGCGGACGACATGTGGCTTTTCGATCCCGCCTACCCGTATCTGACCCCCATCAAAGTGTCTACAACGTCCAGTAGAAGGAGGAAAATGAAGAATGCTTAAGCGATTGCTCGTTCCAGTGGCTCCTCTACGGGCGTCCCACTTGGTGATTTCAACGAGACGTCGGAGGATCGCGGCCTGTTCGGCGTCGCGTACACGGACGTCCTCGACACCGTACTTCCTTCAGCCAGTCCAGCAACGGCAGCAATCGATTCTTGTTCAGAACTTCGCCTCCTCGTTCACGCAGGCCTTTGGGGCGGTGCGGGGCTCGACGGCCGCCGATTGGACGAACCCGCAGTTTGAATTCGACGGCGTTCTCGGTCCCCTCTCTTGTTGATCAATCCTTTAGGAATCTTTTTAAGGGTTGTCGTGGATCCCGCAAGATGCGACCAGTCTGAACGCGTCCTCGTCGCCGATCCTCAACCTCCTCGCCCACCTGCCGGCCGCCCCGTCCTCTCGTTTCTTCGTCCTTTGGCTCGAGGAGTTCGCCTCGCTGCTCACAATCCACTCGTTCACTTTTCGCTTGCAGCGGAATGATCGCTGAAGTCGGCCGCTTCTTCAAATTTGTCGCGACGTTCGGCGAGGCGCCGTCCGACTTGTGCGACGTCCCGAATTTCCGCTTCGTTCCGCTCGCCTTCGACCGGCCGACCGAAACGCTGGGCTTCGTCGTCGATGCGTTCGCCACCGGCTCGTACTCGAACGGGACGGCAATGAGCGCGAAAGTGGACACCGGGCTGCCGTTGATCTTGGCGCCCTACGACCAGTGGCTGGGCATCTTCTACGAGATCCAACCCGACTATTCGTGGTCCTCCCTATCACTCCTTTCATCCACTGAATGTTTGCTTGAAGGGAGCTGGACGTGTACACGGTGGCCTGCTTCGCGGTGCACTTGCTCGACGCTTGGCGGTTCACGATCGGCGGCCACGAGTACCGCGTTCCGCCGACCGCCTACATCGCTGATGTCCGCCCACTCACACGCTTCTCCTTCAATCCGTTCGATTGCTTGCAGCTGTTGCTCGGGGACGACTCGTGCGTGGTGCTTTTCAATCTGTCCGACGGGGAGCTGTTCGGCGACCAGTGGGGCCTCGGGAATCCCTTCCTCACCCAATTTTGTCACTACTTCGACGTCGACCGGCAGCAGATCGGTTTCGCGCCCGCCTTCAGCGAAGTGCCGCAAACGACGACCGCTGCAAGCGGTAAATGATTGATCGGTTGAAATAAATCGGTTGGCTGTGGAGTTCAAGTGATCTAACCGAACGAAACAGGAGGAAAAACCGCTTGAATTCGATCAAAACCCTCGTTTTGCGTAATGAATCACAGCCGACCGCATCGAACGCATCGATTTGTTTATCCGCTGGCCACGGCCGTCCACTCGCCGTTCGGAATTTGCCTCGAATGTTCTCGAATCGTCCAGCAACCTCAAGAAACAAATGGAAGAGAGAAGAACGCCTGCCTCGGGGTGCAAAAAGAACGCCCATTCGCTCTTCTCTTTGCTCGCCACTTCCCGTTGCCTGCGGGCCGCTCGCGGCGTTCAGTTCGCAAAGGACGTCATTTTTGCAACCAGCGGAACACTCTTCGGTCTTTCCACTTTTAGCGGTTGTGCCACGTCGAATAAAAGGACGTCTGGTGTGATGAAATAGTCGATGCAATGAACTCGCTTGTGATCGTAAACGCGCAATTGAATCGATTGTGATTTGACTCGTTTAGACTGCAGCCAACGCAGCGGTCTCCTTCCGGCTTTTGCGGCCAAGCGACGTGACAACGACGGCAAAGGTGACGCTTTTGACCCATTCGTTCAAAATTCGACATGTTCCTGCAGTTCACACCGAAAACCCCCGGGATATCAGGTACTAGTTGCATCATGAACACGGACGACAAGAAAGTCTACGACTTGCTCGACGATATCGGCGGCGATGACTCTCATCGGTTCGCGATCTCGCGAATGATCACGCCGATTCGTGGCGAACAGCTAAGTCAGAGTGAGGAGAAACAATGCAGACCATTCGTTTAGTTGGTCAACGATTACGTGCGGACATGCCAAGGAAAGAACCACAAGTTCCGTCTGCAAATCGTCCAAGTGTTCCAAATCGACCATCCGCGCGATCAGAGCTTCGACACGAGCATCGGGAACAAGTGAGTGCCGAGAAGAACAAGAGTCTTATTTCGGTTGTTCAGCGTGCTTCTCTGGCACGGGACGCCCACGAATAACGTCTACTCGATCCTACGCGATGGGTATCGAGCGGCTTTCGCTTCGGTTCGTTCATCTTCTCATCTTTTTCTCGAATTGTTCGTAGAATTCGGCGATGTTCGGGCCCGGCATCTACTTCACCAACTGCGTGACGAAAGCCGCCGGCTACTGCAGCGAGGACCCGCGCAAGTTCACCGGTGGCGCGGATGACGGGAGTGTGCGGCCGCGCGTTCGTTGCGGCTACTTGTTTTGCAGCCAAGTCGCTCTCGGATGTTCGAAAACGTACGTGAAGGGCGAGTGGGATGCCCACGTGTTGCTTAACGGCGCCAACAGCACGTACGGCAAGGGCAGCTATCGTCCTGCAGAAGAGTAGTAAGCCTTCAGTGGTGGTCGTTTGCTTGTAATCATTGTGCCTTGTTTTCAGCGACGTCGACGAGGATGGTAACGACTTTAGTGTGCCCGAAGGTCCATTGGAATTCGTAGAGAACTGCAAGCTGCAGTACGACGAGTTCGTCGTCTATCGTTCGACCCAAGTGAAGCACGAATACTTGGTGAAGGTCGCCATCATTCCCAAGTGATTTGCTTGTCGATGTGAACCCGCTGCTTCTTTTTTAATCCGCCGCTTCCCGCTTGTAGTGAGTAGAAATCATGGGACTTGTCTGTTGGAGTCTCCATAAACCACGCGGTCACCCTCACACACTCGGTTTATTCCTCTGCTCAACGAACAGAATCAATGGACGAACACACGAGCGGTGGCCGGAATCAAGACGGCGAGCAGAAGAGCCGGCTGGAGAGCGGCGGCGGGCGCGAAGGAACCGAGGGACATCTCTTGAGGGCACAGTTGCGAGACGTTCTTGTCGGTCCAGCTCGAAGTCGCCGGCGCGTTGCACTCGTCCTTCTCGCACACGTCCACGCGTCCTTTGCGACCGCAGTGAGTTCCGCTCGGTTGTCTGCAACAAGAAGGAAGAAGTGAGCGGAAGGCGGGGGAACTCACTTGATGGAGCGATCGCACGAGTAGAGCGCCTCCTCGTCGCCGGCCATTTTTCCGACTTCGCACGAGAAGCAGAAGGGATCCTTTCAAACGGTGGGCGTCCGCTGGAACGTCTCGTTGACGTTCGTGAAGCACGTGAGGCGACCGACGGGGTGGAAGGACGTCTGTTCGAGCAGCTCCTTCGTGTTGCAGCCGTCCGTGATGCAGCGGCAGTCGGTCGTCCCGTTCGCGTCCTTCTTGCAGCCGACGTACTTCCTGAAGGAAAAAAAGGGGATGAACCAAATAAAGGAGAGGGACTCACGTCTTAAGCAGCTCGGGCTTCTCGACCGGCTGGCATCCCGCCGTCGTCGTCCCGTCCGCCTTTCGTTCGACCCAGCAGTGGAAGCAGTCGGTGGCGGTCTCCTTCACCGCGTAGCCGATGGTCGCGTTCCACACGTGGCAGTGGATCGTCTTCAACGGCGGATAGTCCTCCGATTGAGCGGCCGCAACGAGCAGGAAGAAACCGACGAGAAGCAGCGAGCGGAACATGGCGGCGACGAGCGGGCGGGCAGACAGGCCGATGGATCCAATCGACTGACGGCGAGCCGAATGACCGGTGGGAAGAAAGCAAAAGAAGCAGGAGGGGTTCATGCAAATTACACCTCGTTCCGTTGCTCGCTTTGCAGCCGACGAACGGTCGGGCTCGCCTCGGCGGTTGTGTGTTGTCTTGTAATCATCGTACCCTCGCTGTCCAGTGACTGTCTCGCTCAATTCGATCAACTAGATTGCCCAATGCTCCTGCCCACCCGTCCCGTTCGAAACCAAAAAGAAGAAGTGATCACTGACGCCTGCTGGAACCGATTTGTTTGCTCGCGGCCGGCTCGTCGGTTCCTCAACCCGCTGGCCGTTTTTTCCTCCGCTTTCTACTCGCTTTTTATCGCTTCTTCCCATCCGTGCGCTCGAAGAAACGAGTGGGATGAAATCAACGGATCGATAGAATTCCTTACACGCCGTCTTTCGCCTTTCCGTTCGCTTCATTTCTTTCTCGGTCGAATGACCGAACGGAGCGGCCATGCTTCGTTTCGGCCGCTTCCGGAAGAAGCGACTTCTGCTCGGATTTCTCTTCTTTTCGTCCCTCACCGCACTTCTCCTGCTGGTCTACGAGAACGAGCAAGCGAGGAGCATCGACTTGCGGGTGGATTCTTTGGATGATGTGAGTTCCACTGGTTCTTCGCATTAGATTCGCAGTTTAGCCCGCCAGTCGTGAATTCCACTTCCTTTCCTTTTTACGCAATCGAAAGCCGAGGAGTACGTCAACATCTTCATCGAACGGCTCGTGCACTGCTCGCTCAACAACGAGCGACATTCGGGTACTCCCCAACCTTCTTGCTCACTCCATCTTTTTCTTCTCCTTAGATGCAAGACCTCTACGATCGTCTGTCTTTTGACCACCCGCGAGGCGGTTTTTGGGAGGCGCCGTTCGACGTTCCGCTCAACGAGGCGGCCGAACCGCCCAGTCGACTGGACGTGATCGTCGTTCCGCACTCCGTTCGTTCCCCGCCGCCCTCCGCCTACTTCTTCCGCGCGTTCAGCACTGCGATCCCGGCTGGAAGGACACGTTCGAGGGCTACGCCGCGACCGTGAAGCGAATTTTGGACGCCGCGCTCGCCGAACTCGAAGAGAACGCCGATCTCCGCTTCATTTTCGCCGAAATCGCTTTCTTCGAGCGCTGGTGGGCGGGACTCGCGGCCAGCGAGCGGGAGCGAGTCCGCAGGTCCCCTCCTCTTCTTCGTTCGATCACTCCCGCCTTCTTTCAGGCTGCTGCACGGCGGTCAGCTGGAGATCGTCACGGGCGGGTGGGTCATGAGCGACGGTTCGTTCTCGCCTTTTCCCCACTCACTCTTGTGCAGAAGCGAGTGCGCACGTGTTCTCGATCGTGATGCAACTGTTCGAGGGGCACGAATTCCTCCGCAACGAGCTCAACTTCACGCCCACCGCCCACTGGTCGATCGACCCGTTCGGCTTGAGCTCGGCGATGGTGCGCGTCGTCCACGAGAGCGGCCTGCGGAACGCCGTGATCCAACGAGCGCACTGGGCGGTCAAGAAGCACCTCGCGCTCGCCCGACAGCTGGAATTTCGGTGGCGGCCGGTCGAGACGGCGGGCGAAGCGGACGGCGAGTTGCGCACCCACCTGCTGCCCTTCCGCTCGTACAGCGTCGAGTCCTCGTGCAGCCCCGATCCCAGCGTTCGTTCCTATTGGGTTTGTTCCTCACCACTTATTCCTTTCGTTCAGGTCTGCTGCCAATTCGACTTCCGCTACCTGGGCGCCGATGGGAACCGCTGCCCGCCCGCCTTCCCGTCCGGCCGCCAGTCGCCCGTCCAGGAGATCTCGGCGGAGAACGTCGCGGAGCGCGCCGCCTTGTTGGTCGATCAGTGGCGCCGCAAATCCCAACTGTTTCGCCCGAACTCGCCGCTTCTCGTCCCGCTCGGCGACGACTTCCGCTTCGACACGCGCGCCGAGTGGGCGGCCCAGCACGCGAACTACGGGCGCCTCTTTGCGGACGTGAACAACCGGACGGAGCTGAACGTTCACGCTCGTTTCGGCACCCTTCGCGAATATTTCGAGGTCGTGGACGAGAAAGAAAAAATGGAGAGCTCGACCGACTGCCCTCGTTGAGCGGCGACTTTTTCACGTACGCCGACCGCGCGGATCACTACTGGAGTGGTTCGTTCCGTCCATCCTCTACATTCATTGCTTTGAAGGCTTCTTCACGACTCGACCCTTCTACAAACACATGGACCGAACGGTGCAGCACTTCGTGCGGGCCGCCGAACTTCTGTTCGCGTTCGCCCGCTGGTCGACGGCCGCCGGCGGGGCGGAGTGGCCGACGGACGCGCTTTTCGAGCGGCTCGTGGCGGCGCGCCGCTCGCTCGCCCTCTTCCAGCACCACGACGGCATCACGGGCACCTCGCAGCGGTTCGTCGTCGACGACTACGCCCGCAAGTGCGCCGCGTTCGATTTCATTCGAATGAATTTGTTTGGGTTGATTGCAGACTCCTGGCGGCGATCGAGGACTCGCTGCTGATCGTCCGGAACGCCACCGCCTCGTTGTTGGGATTGCCGCCCGGTGCGGAGCTCCGCCACGACTACGAGTTTCGAATGGACGAGTTGCCGCGGAAACTGGAGGTGCCGGTCGGGAGGTCGTTCCTTCTATTCACTCCTTCCCTTCATATGTTTGTTTGCAGCACTCTCTTCCTGTCGAACACTCTCGCTCATGCACGAGACGAAGTGGTGTGCATTCGAGTGGCGTCGCCGAACGTCCGCATTCATCGGAGAGAAGGCGAGCGGGTCGAACAGCAGCTGCAGCCGGTGATCGAAGCGGAGGACGGGGGATTCGTGGCCAAACCGAACGAATTCGATTTGTGCTTTCGGGCGCGCGTCCCGCCGCTCGGTTTCGCGCGGGTCGAGCTGCGAGAAGGCGGCGGGGATTCTGAGGAGCAGCGAGTGGACGTTCGGATTTCTGCGGCAGTCCATCACGCGTGCGTTCACTCCTATCACTTATTTCAATGAAATTCTCGTTGCTTTCAGCTCGTTCCCGAACGCCCGAGTGTTCGGAAGCGGCGAGGGTCCCCGCCTGTCGAACAGAGGTCGCATCGGTCTACCGAACCGACCGTACCGATAGTGAATTACCGAACCGCTACCGCACCGCAAGGAAAGTTCGGTTCGGTACACCGTACCGCACGAGAAAAGTCGGTGCGGTAAACCGAACCGCAAAAAATTTATCGGTTCGGTTGACCGTACCGAAAGTGTCGGTCGGTTGCGGTACGGTCTACCGAACCGAAAAATTTTAACGCCAAAAAGGTTGAAAGTGGCCTGATGTTGTTCCTCTCTTTCTCAGGCATCATGTGTAGTTAAAAAACCAAACCAACAAATCGATCTTATCTTTAAAAACGCTGCGGTAAGTTCGGTAGGCTGACCGAACCGCTACCGACCGCCACTTTCGGTACGGTCTACCGAACCGAATTTTGCCGATCGGTTCGGTTTACCGCACCGACCGGTGCGTGGCGGTTCGGTCAACCGAACCGAACTTCATTTGCGGTACGGTTCAAACCGAACCGGCGGTGAGCCTGCGGTAGGGTTTTGCGAGGTCTGCTGTCGAATAGCTTCTTGAACGCTTCTTTCGATCCATGGAGCGGCTACTTGGAGGTCCGTTCACTCCTCTTTTCCCTTCCGGACCTTCCGTTTAGTCGGTGGAGCACAGTGGAGGGATCCAAACGAGAATTCGAACGTCGTTCGTGCACTACGGAGCGCGTCGCCACAACGTGGTGCGGGCGTTGCGGGACGTCGACTCACTTTCGGGCGCCTACTTGTTCCAACCGGACGGCCACGCGCGCCCGCTTCGGACCGCCCGGCCGTCGTTCGTTCTGCTCGTGGGTCCCCTCCGCCAAACGCTCGTGCACGCGGGCCCCTCGGGAAAGCGGATCCTCCACGAAATGCGGCTGGACTTCAACTCCGAAGCGCTCGAAGTCGTGAACCGAGTGGACGTGCGGGAGGAGCGGAATTTCGAGCTCGCCTTGAGATTCGAAGCCGCTGACATGGCGACGGAAGACGAGCAGTTCTTCACCGATTCCAACGGATTTCAGGTGAGTTCTCCGCTCAACAATCAACCCTCTTGTTCGTTCAGATGGTGCGGCGGAAGCGAGTCGCCCACTTGCCGCTGGCAGGCCACTTCCACTCGATGGCCGCCGCCGCGCTGCTCGAAGCGAACGGGCGCCGCTTTTCGCTCGTGGCGCGACAGGCGGCGGCGGTCGGCAGCGTGCGGGCGGGCCGACTGGACGTCGTGCTGGATCGCCGACTCGCGCAGGACGACGGGCGGGGGATGGGCGCCGTTCGTCCACTCTTTTCACTCACCCACTCACTCCTCTTGTTTCTGCAGGGAATCCTCGACAACCGGTCGACGGAATCGCGCTTCCGGCTGCTCTTCGAGCGGGCCGACGGCGAGTGGGCGGACAGCAACGAAGCCGCCTACTTGAGCCGCGCGGTCGCCGCCCACTCGGCCGCCCTTCTCCATCCGTTGGACGTTCTCTTCGCTGCTCAATCGATTGGATTGGAGGACGAGTGGAGCGCCCTGCAGCGGCCGTTCCCCTGCGACGTCCACCCGCTCGCCCTCCGCACTTCCGCCCGATCGGAGGGCGAGCGGGGGACGACGCCCGCCCGGGAGTTCGCCCTCGTTCTGCAGCGTTTCGGACGGGATTGCGCCACGAGCGGGCAGCAGCCGGCCGAGTGCGAAGAAACCGATGGACACGTGAGTCACTCGAAGGAATAGACGCCGCCTAACGATCCCGTCCGCTCATTTCAGTTTGACTTCGCCGCCCACTTCCGCTGGCCGACGACTTCGATCACGCCGACCTCGCTGACGGGACTCCACGACCGGGCGGAGGAGATCGCGAGTGTCCACCTGAAGCCGATGGATCTCAAGACTGTGCGGGTTCGCTTCTAATTCGAAGGTTAGAAAATAAACCAATGGATGTGCTTTGATGAGTGTTGGAAGGGAAGAACGAACACGGGTCGTTGTTGAAACGAGCGAAAGAAAATGACCTGTTGAACTGCATACGTAAGTGTTTGATCAACGCTGATCAACACCCGCCCGTGCGGTTGATAAAACCGAGCGGGGAGCTCCTCCCCGCTTCCTCGTTGCTCGCTCGCTTTTTCTCGTTTCAAGCCGCTGGAATGCACTTCCTTCTCGCTTTCTTGCTCCTATTCTCGAGCGCCTGTGCCCGTCGGGTTGAGTTGAAAGCGGGAATGATCGAAGGCTTCTCGGTGGAGTCGAATGGGCAGACGGTCGACGTGTTCAAGGTTCCGCCGACTTCCCACTCATCTCTCGACTGGTTTCTGCAGGGAATTCCGTTCGTAGAGCCGCCGCTGGGCGAGCTCCGCTTCCGCGCGCCCCGCCCGCCGTCCGCGTGGTCGGGCGTGCGGAACACGAGCGAGTACGCGCCCCCGTGCATGTCGATCACGCTGCTCACTTCCTCGCCGCAGGGGCCGATCAACGAGGACTGCCTGTATTTGAATGTGTTCGCCGATCAGCGCTGTTTGGTTCGTTCCTCGAGTATTTCTTTCATTCGTTGAGTGCAGGAGAAGAAGTGCCCGATCTTCTTTTTCGTACATGGAGGTGACTTCTACTACGGCTCGGCGGTTCTCTTCAACGACTCGGAGATCGTGCGGAAGTACGCGAGCGACGAGATCGTCTTCGTGATCGCCGCCTTCCGGCTGGGCGTCTTCGGCTTCACTGATCTCGGCCACGAGCTGCCGGACGCCCCGTACAACAACGGGATGCTCGGTAAGGGAACTCTAGCGATTATTCCTTCCATTCGATCGTTCAGACATCCTTGCCGCTCTCCGTTGGATCCAGCAAGAAGGGCCGAAGTTTGGCGGCGACCCGACGAGAATCACCGTTCGTCCACTCGTTCTATTCAGCATTCCTTCTTTCTTTTTATGCTTACGGCCCGTCGGGCGGTGCATCGACGGTGGAGTGCCTCCTCGCCTCGCCCGCAGTGGAGGCGGGGGCGATCAGTCGGGCGATTTTGATCAGCGGGGCGGGATCTCTGCGGCCGCACGCCAATCGGCGGTTGAGCCGCGCGGTCAGTCGGGAGGTGAACGTGCGAGCAATCTTTTAATAGATTGACTGACGCTTCTTTTGAGTGCACAAACGAGTACCCGGCGGAGGAACTCGCGTGTTTGCGGCGCACTCCCGCCCGAGCGCTCAGTTTGGCCGCCCAGCGGAGCGAAAGCGAGTGGATCGGAATTTGGCCGCAGACGGACGGCCGGCTGTTCACCGAGCGCAGCTTCGGGCGGCAGATCGAGCGGACGTGGAAGGTGCGTCGAGTTCTTTTCTTTTTCCTCTTCTTCTAATTCGTTCCTTCGTCCAGCCCACGCCGCTGCTGATCACGGACACGACGATCGAGAACGCGCTCCTTCGGCGGGGCCGCTCGATGCCGCGAATGTGCGCGTGGTTCTTCTCGGCGTTCGGCTTCGAGGCGGCGGCCACAGCGGAGGAGTGCGGGCGCGTCTACGAGGCGACCGGCGCGGAGGAGATCACTCGGGACGCGATGCACGCCTTTGTTGTGCGAATGGCCGCCTTCAACGCGCGCCGCGGCCAACCCGCCTACTTGGGCCTCTTCGCACAGGTGAACCACTCGAAGCACGCGGACGACCTCACGTACCTCATCAGACTCCATTCCATTGCGAGGATGACGGAGAACGACCGGCTGATGGACGAGTGGTACCCCCGAATGATCAAGAACTTCATCAAAGGCGGCCCGCCCGTCGAAGGCGAGTGCGGGGAGGTTGTTGAGTACACCTGCGTTGATGTCTTTGCTGATCGAAAACGGCAGAGAGCTCTTCTTTGCATTGCTGAAGGGCATCACGAACTTGTGACTAAACATTCCATTGTATGCCCCACCACAGCTGCTCTTCACTCCACCCACTCACATTTTCTGGTTGCAGACTGGAAGCCGGTGGACGGGGAGGGCCGCGGCTTCTACCGCATGAACTTCGAGCTGGAGGACGGCGCAAAGGCGGGCGGCGAGCGGCGCTTCAAAGAGCGGCCGCACTTCGTTCCGGACGGCGTTTTCGACCTGCCGGCCGTCGAGTTTTGGAACCGCCACCTGCAAGCGGTCGACGACGAGGCGAGGCGAACGGGCGGCCGGAAGGTCGGCGAGCTGCTCGCTTGAGATGGGACGCCGGCGGCCAAACGGCGAGCGCCCTCGTCGAACCGCAAGTGGATTTCCGACTGGACGACGGCCGCCAGCTTGATCGTCGTCTTCGCTGCTGCTCTCATTCTGGTGCGTTCCCTGTAGAAAAGCAGTGAATGGCGTGCTTTCAGGTGACAACTGGCGCCCGAATGTTCGTCCGCTGCCGTCAGGACAAGCGGCGAGTGCGGCGCATGGCCGACGAGCACCGCAGAATTCTGGACAACACCACGACTACTGCTCGCTACATCCAGTAATCAAATAAGCGCATGTTTGATGGATAAAAAGTTTATTTCTTACAACGACACCCAACAACTCAATAGTCGACTATTCAATGAGAGTTAGCAGACATCTCGGTCGAGGAGAAAACGTAGGAGAGTCGAATTCATGCGTGCCTGGGCGACAAACAAGAGCTCCCTGCCCATCGGTCCAAACTCAGTGTTCAGCGCCTCGTTGAAGTCTTCAGTTGTGACCGCGAAGTCTGGTCGCTCGGCAAAGAACTTCTTCGTGATGGACAGCGGTTGTTCGTGACCGTGCTCAAGGACGAAATATAATTATTTGCTGCAAAGCTTGAGAAAATCTACCTTGTCGTCGCGTAGAGGAGTGCCCAACGCTTCTATGCGAATTTCACTCAAACGTACGCCCGCTTCTTTTGCCCATTCGACCAAGAGAAGTGTGCGGTCAATCACAACTTTCAATGCCTTAGGAAGATCGCCAAGTTGCTGAACAGGCAGTTGGAGCATCAATCAAGAGCAAACGCACTTCGTGATCGTAAAGGTCGAGTCCACGAGCTTCGATTCGCAGGACGAACGTCTCGTTCAACGAGCGGAGGTTCTTGAAGGCCGACTGGAGATCGCGAGTTTCCTCGTCGCTCCACGGCGGTTTCATGAGGCCGTTCGGTTGGAGTTCGCAGATTTCCGATGGTTCTTCAGCGTCATGTGTTCTTCCGATGTCGAGCACAACTTTCTCCACGAATTCGTTCACTTCAAAGCTGCAACGAAAAAACGTTTGGTTCATTCGAATGAAGGCTTACGGTCCATGTGCAGCGATCACGTCAAAGCCCATTTCGATTTCGATGACACGCGCGGGGGTGCGGAAGAGTGATGTGAGATCTAAAAGCGCTGCCAATATTTCAATTGAACGGAAGTCTAACGTCTTACACGAGAAGTACTCCGTGTCGGTCATGTCAGCCCGCACTCTGTCCATTGGAAGCTGCTGCAGTTTGGGCAAGACGCACAACTGATGAAAGCACGAGGCGTAAAATTCGACGATGCGCGCGGGCAGGCAACCTCGCAGCAAGTGGACGATCCAAGCGGCGCGGCCATCACCGAAGAGCCGCAGGTCGATCCCTTCCAAACGGGGTAAGTCTGAAAGGCCGAGGCTGATCGTGAGATCAAACAATCCTACCGTTCAACGCCGACAACACTCGAGTCCAAATGCGCATTTGGTGGGCAGTCGGCAGAGACGAGGCCGTAATGCAAACATGCACGCCGAGTTTCCGAATGTCTCGTCGAACCATCCGCAGAAGACGCAGAAAAGAGCCAGCAGGAACATGATCTTCTGTCAGGTAGACGGAGCAAGGCGAGTGGGAAACGGCGGAGAACTGCATGGGTTCCACGGTGCTCAGCTCGATCTTCGGCGTCTTCGGCCCAACGCGTTCGCTACGGCGCCCGTTCGACACGAAGAACGAGCGGAGGAAGGAGCGCGAGCAGAAGAAAAGCCGCAGATTGCGAAGCCGCGCGGCCCACAAGCTCTGCAGGAAATTCGGGTCCGAGGGATCGCTCGGTTGGACCCCGTAGCCGAAGCACAAGGCGCCCATCACGATCGACCATTGAGCGTCGCCCTTCAGCTTCGGTTTCGGCGAAAGCCTCGGCTTCTTTGCGGCCGTCAAAGTTTCGCCGTCGTCCGACATCCCGCCCAAGGAAAGAGCGACTGGTCGTTGTGGGCAGCGCGAGAGGATTGAATGCAAGGAGGATCTAAAGCTCCCCTCGCGTTCTTGCTCTTTGACCCCAAACGAGCGCCTTCTTTCCCGTGACCGCGAGCAATTTGGTCTTTGCGCGTCGAGGGAAAGACGAGCACCTTTTGCTTCGATCGGAAGGTTGTCCTTGGTCGTGGTTCAAACATCCCTGGCCTCTCCGCACAAAAAAGACTGCAAACCGTCGAAAGAACGGTCTTATTGATGAAAATAGGTGCAATTGGATCTTTTAACCGCTGATCTTTCAGCAATGTTTGCAAAACTCGCTCGTTTTCTAAGTAAGCAGCGAGCAACTCAACAACTGAGGCGCTGAAGGGCGGCAACAGCCGGCCGTCTACCCGCCCAGACGAACAAGAGGCGACGAAAAAGCGCTCGATTGCGAGAGACACGCCGACGAGCAACACGCGAGCGCCCGACCCCCGTCTTCTCGTCGACCTCCCGCCTGCCCGCTTGCACGAGTGCCCGCCGCTCGCCAACTTCTTCGGTTTATTAACCCAAGTTTGAGGTTTGCATTCGACTCCGACCCCGCCGAGTGGTCGACCGAAATTTTGGATCGTCCTGCTCTTGCAGCGGGGGACTCACAATCGGCGAGGAAAGCTGCGAGCGTTGCAGAAGAGCTGTCATTTTTTGGAGCGGAACAAATGAAACTGGGGGACTCGCTGTTTCTGTTCGTTTCTGATCGAATAACGCTCATCCGTGCATTCCACACCAACGGCTTCCTCCTGTCGTCACACGAGAAATTCCTTCACAATCAAACAACATGTTTATTCGAAACAAAGCACACACTCAACCCAACAAGCCGATGGGCGGCGGCATCGGAGGAGGCGAAACGCCCGGCTTTCGGCACGCCGCCTCGCCGCCGCGCGCCGGCAGGTGGTGCGGGCAGAAGCGGGCGCTCGACGGCCAGCCGAACGCCTCCGTCCGCACGTCCACCTTGCAGCCGCGCTCCTCGTGGTGATCCACACTGAACGAAGGGGACAAATGAAGAGTGGAAGAAGAGGAGTCACGTACAAGTGCGGCGGGGAGATCCGCTTGCATTTGGGGCAATAGAGGACGATCTGGGCGGCCAGGACGTCGAACGAGAAGCCGGGCAGCCGCTCGTGGTTCACCATCGGGACCTGAAGCTCCGCGTTAAGCTACGAAAGAACTGCCATGTCGGAAGGAACTCACCATCATTGGCCTCGGTTGCGGCACGTCGAAGTGCCCACTCGCGAAGCCCGAACAGTTCATGACGGTGGTCGTTTGGTGGAGCTTCGAGATGTGCATGTCGTCGTGACAGCCGACCTAAACGAAAGAAGTGAGCAGAGAAAAGGAGAGAAGCCGGACGGTCTCTACTCGGTCCAAACAGCCGGCCTCCTGCTGGACGCCCGGCTCCAGCCGGAGGATGCGGAAGGCGAACGATTGATCGTCGATGGACTCCGCGCAGAACTCCTGCACAAGGAATGATTGGAGGAAAGAAGGAGGAGAACGAACGGTGAACCACGGAGTGGGCGGAAGGTACGTGCACATCGCGAACACCTCCACCGTTGCCCCGTCGCCCGACCTCCACGTCCTCCTGCTTGTATTGATCGACTTTGCCCTCAAACAGGCGAGATGAATGAGCGGGGATGAGAAGGGAGCGCTCACCCGTACGCCGTACAACCCATTGGCAGCGAGTCCAACGCTCACGAACAGGAGGAGGGCGAGACCGGACTGCAACGAGCATGAGATCGAAGGAAGAAGGCAGAACGAACGTTCACGATCAGCAGCCACTTGCAGGACTTCCGGCGGGTGGCTCGGGCCAAGAAGCGCTGGTAGCGCGTCCTCTGCGGGACGATGCAGCTGGACCTGAACGGACGAGAAGTGAGCAGCAGGATGGAAGGAGTGGAGTAGACGTACCTGGGCGCCAGCGGCCGTCAACAAGCGAGTGGTCGGCATTCCGGGGAGCGGACGAGCGACCACAGCGCCGGACGATTGAAAGAAGTGAGCGGGCGAAAGGATGCGGCATGGATTGATTGTCAGCTGCGAGCTGCGGGATTTGCATTTGAACCATTGATTTCTTTGTTTCGCTTTCCAGTTGCTTGCCACGCGATCAACCAGCAAACTAACAGTCATTTGCTTGCTAACTCTATCTGATCGACGAGCATGAAATCGCAGCGGGACGACCACCCAGCCCACAGAATTCCGTAACCTTTACTCAAAACCGAAAGACGAAACGGAAAGCACGTGCGTGACTGGCGGCTAAATGAGGGAGAAGAAACGGGTAATTGGAGGTGTGGGCACGAGAGCCTTCCGCTCGGCGGCCAGGAGACGAACGCCGCCATCCAACCGCTCGCTTCCCGCTTCTTTCCTTCCACCTGCCCGCTCGTCCGCAGATGGAGCGAAAGCGGAACGCCATTTTCACGCACTACGCGCCCGTTCCCGAACATCCCGTACGTGGAGCGGGATCATTTGGTGACTTCCTTCCGTTCACTCCTCTCGTTAATCTCTTTTGTTCAGATGCCGAAGGATTTCTGCGGAGAGTTGCAGCGGGAATTCGAGGAGCTTCTTGCCGCTCCACTTTTAAACGAGGTGGGGGAGCGGGTGGAAGACGACCGCTGTCCCGCTCTTCTTTGCGGTTTGCCGAATGAATTGCTGGACATCGTCGCGTAATCTTTTTGTTCTTCCACTGCTTTTAATCAACAATTAGGGAAGAGCTGCTGAAGAGAGCCGCTCGAGTGGGTGGAATTTCGACCACGTGGGCGCGTTGGCACTCGTGAACCGCCGACTGCACGCGTTCGTCCGCTCCTTTCTGCTCGCGCTTCGACGCCCTTCAGTTCGTTCGGTTGGAGTTGCTGCTCGTCGTGATCAAGGCAAGCAAATCAAATGAATCTTTCATCCTCTTTGAGGTTCAGAGCGACGAGTTCGCGTGCGCGAAGACGATCGGCCGCTCCCGCCGCTGCCGAATGGAGCGGCTGGGGCGCGCGGGGATCGAGCGGCTGCTCGCGACGTTCGACGTCCGCAAGATCGACCTCCTCTTCAAACCCGAGGGCGATGCGGTCGAAGTGATGGCCGAAAGCTTCGACTTTCTCGTGAAAGCGATGAAGTGGCACACCCGAAAGGAGGACGAGGGGAACACGAAGATCGCCTGCTTTCTCTATTGCGGTCCGTTCATCCCTCCATTCATTCGATTTGTTCTCCTTAGAAGGCGAGAAGGACGACCCGGAAGTGCAGCGAGCATTCGGCGAGTTCCGGCTGGTGGTCACGCGGAACGGCGCGATCACGTGTTCTTCTACGGCCGCTTCGGCCGCGCCCGTTGCCTCGAGCAACTGGCCGAAGAGCGGCGTCCTCATGAGCGGCCGCATCAATCGGTACACGATCCCCCGCCGTGCGATGCCTCCTTCCAGGAGATCGGACGACGAGGACGACAAGCAGGAAAAAGGCGATTGATTCCGTGCGGCTCTTACATTTTTTGATTCTTTTTATTCATTGCCATAATCAGGACGACACTCAACAATTGGCACTTCCTTGACACAAATACAATCGACGGCAACTAGAAGATTTCTCGGTTGAGAACAAAACGAAGGGCGGTCGAATCCACTTGCGATTGCGCGACCAACAACACTTCGAAAGCCCATTGGTTCGTATTCGTCGAGCAGCACCTCGTCGAACTCTTCAGTTCGAAAGTTGAAGTCCGGGCGTTCTGCGAAGAACTCTTCGGTGATGGACAGCGCTTGTTCGTAGCCGAACTGTAAGTTAGAACATAGATGAGCTGTAGAGGCGCTAGAAGACGCACCTCATCGTCGGCCAGCGGAGTGCACCAGCCTTCCATGCGGATTTCGCTCAAACGAATGCCCGCTTCTTTCGCCCACTCGGTCAACGAGGAGTGCCCTTTCGATCACGACCTCTAGGGCGTTCGGGAGATCGTCCAGTGGCTGAACGGATGGTTTGTTAAAACAAGATTGAACGAATGGAGAAACTCACTTGGTTGTCGTACAGGTAAAGTGACGCGCGAGTCGATTTGCAGGACGAACGTTTCGTTCAACGAGCGGAGGTTCCCGAAGGCCAACTGGAGATCACGAGTTTCCTCCTCGCTCCACGGTGGCTTCACGAGACCGTTCGGTTGGAGTTGGCAGAGGCGAGCGGGAGTTTCGCGTCAGGTACATCTTTCCAAGGTCCAACACGACCTTGCTGAACGAATTGGTTTGATTCGAGGCTGCAATCAACGAGTTGATAGTGGGGAGCGAAGGAGTGAACAAAAGCTTACGGTCCATGTGCAGCAATGATGTCCACGCCCATTTCGACTTCGATCACGCGAGCGGGAATGCGAAAGAGGGAGGTGACATCTGTAAGAGGTTCGAGGAAATTAGAGGATACAAATTAGAAGCTTACACGAAAAGCGCTCCTTGTCGGTCATGCTCGCCCGCACTCGTTCCATCGGCATCTGCTGCAGTTTGGGCAGGAGACACAAGTCGTGAATAGAAGAAGGGGTAAAATCGACCACTCGAGCGGGGAGGGCATCTCGAAGCAAGTGGATGAGCCAGGCCGAGCGGTCCGAACGGAAGATTCGCAGGTCGATCGCTTCCAAGTGCAGAAAGTCTGTAAATTTTCGGGTAAAAATCACATTGCCATTGCAGAATTTTATCGTACATAAAGAACTTACATTTGAGTGCGGAAAGCACATGAGTCCACTTTCGAATGCAGTCAGCCGTGGGCGAGGCCTCAGCTCCAATGTGAACGCTGATTCGCCGCACGTCCCGTCGAACCATCCACAGGATGCGAACGAACGCGCCGAGCGGAAGGTGATACTCGGTCAAGAAGGTGGAAAGCGAGTGCCGAACGGGAGAGATTTTAACGGGTTCACTGCTGCTCAAGTTCAGCTTTGGCGCGTTCAGCCAGGCCGGTCCGTTTTGGCGGCCGTTCGCGACGAAGAACGAGCGGAGGAACGAGCGGGAGCAGAAGAAAATCCGCAGATTTCGCAGCCGGATGGCCGTCCAGTTTGATGGTAGTTGGGATCCGCCGGGCTGCACGGCCGAATGCCGTGGCCGAAGCGCAAGGCGCCCATCACGATCATCCATTGAGCCTTGCCCTTCAGCTGCGGCTTCAACGAGAGCCTCGGCTTCTTGACGACCAGGAGAGCTTTGGCGTCGTCCGACATTTTGGTGGAGAAGGGGAGGAGGAAAAGGGCGACTGGTCGAATGTGGGCAGGCGCGTGAGGAGTGAATGCGGAGAGAACTCAACGGTCTACCTCTCCGAACCCAAACCGACGCCTGCCTGGTCGTGGAGGGCCGGCGGGAAAGCGACCTTTTTTCTCATTACCGCCAGGCTTTTGTTCGTTTGCGCAACGAGCAAGAATGCGCACCGTAAAGGAAAAGAAGAACGGAATGAAGTAGTGGGGGTTGCCAAAGGTCAAGTGACCTTTGCTCCGATTGTTTTGCTCTCTTGCCAAAACAAATGAGAGAAATTCAGCTCCATGTTGTTTTTTCCCACGAGCAGCCTTCTCGGCGAGTAACACCGTCTTTATTCCACGTACACAAATCAATTTACACGAACAATCAAACGAGCGAGCGATCAGTCCAACAAGTCCAACACGACGCTGCCGACGTGCGACTCGCGCCGCAGCCTCCGCATCGTCTCGAGTTCGCCGAGCATCTCCACCGACTGCTCCAAACTCTTCGCTTCTTCGATTCGAATCTCCGGCGGCTCCTCTTCGGCGCGCGACCATTTCTGCGGGTTTCCTTCAACCCAGACAATCGATTGATTGCATTCATTGGTGGAACGAACCCGACCCGAACAGCAGAGAAAGAAGATGCCGCTGCACAGAGTGGTGGCCGACATGAAGTAGAAGACCATCGACCATTCGGCCATTGTGCCCTGCAGCAAAGAAGTGAGCACTTCAACAAAGAGGAGCTCACCGATTTGTTGAACAGGGGAACGATCTTCGGCGTGACCAGTCGACCCAAATGGCCGCTCATCATCGCAATCGAGGTGAGAGTGCCCGTGTATTGCGGGGCCAACGAGAGGAGGCTCGTGTAGAAGCCGCTGATCGCAATCGAGAAGCACATCGTGATGCTGCACAGGATGAGAAGCGACCAGATCGGCCGATCGCAACGCCCGACGAACGCGAGCAGAACGAACAGCGCGCCCACCGTCACGCTCGCTGCAACGAACGGAATGAGTGATGAGAGCAGGGAGGAACGAACAGAACGCTTGGGAGATCTTGCAGGCGGCCGTGTTCGACAGCCGCTTCCTCTTCAGCTTGTCCATTGTGGTCGCCCACAGCATCTTCATCAACAGTTGGCACACGTTCGGGGCGGCAGAGAAGAGGCCGTTCTAAACAGAAAGAAATAGAAGAGTTCCCTGGTCGAGGGCTCACTTCAACCTGCCCCAACAGGAGGACTTCTTTGAAGAAGAGCGGCAGGTAGACCTGGATGAGCACGACGATCATGTTCGCGGAGAAGGTGCACATCAAGAGGGACCACAGCGGCAACGAGGTCAGCATCGCTTTGTAGGGGATCGGCGGCTTCTTCGTCTGCAAAGCGAGTTGGCTTCCTCCTCTTCGCCACGAGACTTACGGCCGCCTTCTTGTCATTCCCGTTGTGCTGCAGGTGTTCGTTCAGGTACGCGCGCTCGGCCTTCAGCATCACGCGACACTTCTCCGGCGTGTCCGTGATCGTCAAGTTCCACACGATGAGCCAAACGATTCCAATGATCGCTGCAATCAGCAAGAAAGGTTGATGGAATGGAAAGAAGGACGAACAGCACACGTAGAAGATCGAAGGCCATCGGAAGACGCTGCCGCAGAGGACGGCGGCGAGCGGGATGCCGACGAAGCCGGCCATTTGGTTGCCGTTCGTGTACACCGAGGCGGCGGTCGACAGCTCGTGCGTGGGGATCCACATCGAGACCATTTTGTTGATCGAGGGCAGGATCAACCCCTCGCCCACGCCGAGCAGGAAGCGGGACGCGAACACGGCGTGCGCGCCCCAAGCGGTCGCCAAATAGGGCAGCAGGATTGTGCACAAGATGGCGATGATCGCGGCGATCTGCAGCAGGATGCGCGGCGAGTAGCGATCCACGAGCACGCCGCACGGGATCAACGAAACGAGCGAACCGTAGAACGAGGCCGAGAACAGCAGGCCCTGCACTTCGAGGTCCCACTCCAGCGAGCCCTAAAGCAGCGGATGCTTGAGAAGTTTGAGCGAGTGAAGGATTGTCCGTGCTATTAGAAAAAACAGTCGCTTGATCCAATAACATCAACCAACTCTTTCCGTTCCCCCTTACAATGAAAGAAACTCACGCCGTAGTCGTTGACGATCAGCGAGGTGTTCGAGAGCTGCTTGTCCGCCCCGCAGCCCAACGCGATCGTTTCGTTGCGGTAGGCGTCTCGTTTGAGCGCGGCCTCTCGTTCCGCTTCACTCAAGTCGGCTTTCATCCGCTCTGCCTCCTTCCGTTCGGCTGCTCGGAGTGTTAAAGCTGTTGTGTTCGTCATGCACGTCATCGCGAGGCCCAAGTTCGTCCGCATGTAAACGAGAGCAAAATAGCCCAGCATGATGAGCAGGAGGACGTGGAAGCGACGGGAGAGCGGGTTGAAAGAGGCCTGCAGCAAAAAAAGAATTCGAGAGGAAAGAAAGTGGGTGGACGAACCGGGCGCCTTCTTCCCGCCTTGACTCGTCGCCATCGACTCGCCCTTCGGCCGGTCGGCTTTCAGGAACGAGGAGCGGGATTCGTCGGCCATTTCCATTGGGCAAGATGGTCGGTGAGCAAAGATGGGCGGCACTACTTCCTTTCTTGCATTCCACCTACAAATCATCTGATCGAAACCACAGTCTTCCGCTTCGTACCGAAAGGAGTGTGTCCAAAGCACAACAAGCGAAAGAATGAAGCGCACGGATCAAAGTAGAACGAATGAGTTGGTCGACCGAACAAAGTGCCCTACAACAATCGAACGGATCAACCGGAAGCCGCTCGTTCTTTGAGCAACGGGAAAGGCCGCGACTCGTGGACAAAAGACGGTCGTTGTGTGCGGAAATGCCGCCCGTTATCACGCGCGTCATCACAAAGAAAACGCTTTCAATTCATCTGCGAAACGACTAGGCGGAAAGAAGAGCGTTCCCGCCCACTTCGCATCGAAATTCGAACGAAATCCCCGGCAATCAAACAAGTAAGCGAGTGCACAAACTACTCGATGGAAAGAAAGAAGTGACTCGTGCACGTCCGCACGACAACTCAACGCAAAGATCGTCCTCCTTTCCGCCTAATCCGCTTGCTGCGGACAGCGGAATTCCGCAGCGCTCCGTGCCTCGTTTTGGCTCGAAGACAAATTGGAATTAGCGATTCGATCCGATTCGAAGCGAGTGGTCAACGAGCGAGCGGCCGGGAGGTGAGTGAGTGAGTGGTGAGTTTGTTGTTTGACTCACTCACCGGCCGTCTCCTTTAGCGTCCGTCAATTCGAAGACGAAAACGGGCGATAAGCAGCCGAAGAAGAAGAAAGGACGAAGACGAGAATTGATTTGTGATGCCCGTAAATCCCAAACCGGGCAGAAAGAAGCAGAACGGAGAAGTGTGAAGGGCGGGAACGACGGGAAAAAACGAGGACCATGGACCTTTGACCGCATCGATTCGTTCGCTCGTTGAACTCATTTCGTTGTCCCCGATCAGAATCCAAACTGATTAATGTGGAGGAGGAGGCGCGAAGGAGTGTGCAGCGGGGCTCGTAAAACAAACGAAACGGACGGGCGGCTTGGGGCGACGCCAACTTTTACGAGTGGGCCCACCGCAAAACAAAGCGGAAAAGCGGCGAGAAATGGGCGGCAAACTTCGTCCCTAGCACTCGCCTTTGATCGGGCACTTATCGCCGACCAAATGAATCGAATGACATCAATGGGCATCGAACTTTGCAGAAGAAGTTGGCAGTTCAGGTGTGAATCGACAGGGTTAACCGGAGAACCACTCATCTGCAGACGAACTGCACAAGTCGACTTCCGTACGAGACAAACGAAAGAGAAAGTGAACCCCGCTGCTCGATTATCGTCCGAACATCACTCATCGACGCGAGTGGACGTCGATTGGCGGGCGGGCGGGTGGGACGAACGGGAGCCGCCCCGCTTATCAACGCGCCCGACTGCAACCGTTTTTTCGCCTCGGAATTCGGTCGTTCGTCCCGCTCGCCGCCTTCTTTTGTTCGCGAAGATCGGGCCACAATTCCGCTGCCGTTGCAGTCGAGGCGAACAACAAACAGGAGCCTGTTCTTGTTGATCGTTCGTGCAGCTCTCTTGATTGCCCTTTGCAATTGCAAGTCCACCGTCCATCCTCAACTCTTCTTCCTTCGAGCGAGAAGCCGAAGTGCACGTGTCGATCCCACATAACATTTATTCAACTTCAAATCCAACAGATGCTCCGCGGAGCGCGAAAGAAGACGTGGAGAGTGGAGGGACGAGAGGAGAGGGGGCAGTCGAGTGACCACACGACGAAGGAAACCAATGGGTGAAGTTCGTTTCGGAAGGGAGAAGAGCGAGTGGTGGGGGGGCGAGGGGGGAGGGAGGAGTATCGCGGTCAACAGACAAACGTTCTTTGTGGAAGCGAATGGATGGAGAAGAACGAGAGGGACGAGAGGGAAGGCGGGAGGCCTTGCGAACGAGCGAGCGGACTCAAAGATCGTCGTCGTCGTCGGGCAGCGCCGCGTTCTGCGCCTCCGTGATGTCCTGCTCGTACTTGGCGATCACCGACGGGTCGATTTCAACCTCCGGCGGCGCCAGCGCCGGCATGGCGACGAACTCCAGGTGCGGGTCGCCGAGCAGCTTGCGGGCCAGGTAGAGGAACGGCTTCTCGAAGTTGTAGTTGGACTTGGCCGAGATGTCGTAGTACTGCAACGTAGGGAGGGGATGAACGAGAAGGAGGGAAGCGGGAGAACCGACCTGCAGGTTTTTCTTGCGATGGAACGTGATGGCTTTCGCCTTGACCTTGCGGTCCTTCACGTCCACCTTGTTGCCCACGAGCACCATCGGGATGTTCTCGCAGACGCGCACGAGGTCGCGATGCCAGTTGGGCACGTTCTTGTACGTGACGCGCGCCGTCACGTCGAACATGATGATCGCCGCGTTTCCTGCAAGCAAGCGAGCGAATAAGAAGAAGGAGGAGGAGGAGGGGGGACGAACCTTGGATGTAGTACCCGTCGCGGAGGCCGCCGAACTTCTCCTGCCCGGCTGCAATCAAGCAAATGAAGAGAGGAGTGGAGGAGGGGACTCACCGGTATCCCACACGTTGAAGCGGATCTGCCCGCGGGTCGTGTGGAACGTCAGCGGGTGCACCTCGACGCCGAGCGTGGCTGGAAGCGAGCGGAAGGATGAAGGAACGAGTAAACAAGAGGGCAACTCACCGATGTACTTCTTCTCGAACTCGCCC
Organism: Aphelenchoides fujianensis; assembly: GCA_024699865.1. Taxonomy (NCBI): domain Eukaryota; kingdom Metazoa; phylum Nematoda; class Chromadorea; order Rhabditida; family Aphelenchoididae; genus Aphelenchoides; species Aphelenchoides fujianensis. The sequence continues at coordinate 23,492 of JAMPIO010000265.1, forward strand.
GTCAGATGGCGCTTCACGAACGTCGTCTTGCCCGTCCCGCCGTCGCCCACGAGCACGAGCTTGAAGGTGGGGATGTCGCCGGCCATTGGTGAAGGCTGCAAACGAATAGGTGAGGAGATGAGCGAAGGGATAGAAGCGGCGGAAAATTCGCGAACTCGACGCGAAGCGAACGGAAAGTAGGGACAGACGGGCGAAGTGGAGGAAAGCGGGAACTGTCGTTCGAAATTCCGCAGAAATCTCCGCGAATCTCCGCCTTTCGTGACGAAATGAACGAAGAAACTCGCGAATCACCGGCGAGCAGACGGCCGCTTTCGAAATGCTCGCCGTTTTGCGGCGGAAATCGGGCGAAAATCGAGCGATTTTGGGCGAAAAATGGGGGAAGCGGGCGGTTAAACGTGGAATGGGCGGAGCGGGGGGAACTTGATTGAAAGACGTTGATTCCCCGTACAAATTCCGTAAACAAAACCGTCGGAAGGTTCGAGAACTCCCCCTAAAATGCCCGCCCGTCCGCCTTGACCGGCCGGCCGCCCAAGCGGCGGTGGCGGTGAGGGACGCCGCTCGTGTGCGTCCTTCCGCCCGCCCAGACTTTCGTGGTGGGTTTCGCCGATTGTGAAAGCGCTTGCCTGCCCGCCCCTCGCTGCCCCTCGCCCGGCCGGCTGTCTGCCCCGCTGCCCAGCGACCGCTTGCGAGCTGCGGGCAAGAAGGCGCCCGTTTGAACGGGGATTTCCGTTCGTGGTAGTTGATGTTCGGTGGGAATTGCTTTCGAGTTGTTTTCTCTCATGTCCATCGCCAGCTGCCTTCCAATTGCCGTCAATAAATACCTAATTTATTCCCGTTAAGCTTCGAACGAACGAAATGGAGTGACTAGACGAACAACAAGCGAACAAACATCAATCGAAATATATTACGCACTCTTCACTCCAGAATCAACAACAAGCAATCCGAACACGCTTCAATCGTAGCGATCGGTGAGGATGTTGAAGACAAGGGCGGTCCAGCCGGTGAAAGGCCGCGTGCCCGCTCCTTCGCCCGTCCGATCCGAATAGTGCTCCCAGAAGTAGCCGGTCGCCTCGAACTGCTTAAGGACGTTGCGGACGACGTTCGAGCGCAACTTCGCGTACAACTCGGCCGCTCGCTGGCCGGTCGTGCCGCTGGCGACCGTCGAGTAGTGCTTCAGCGCCTCGAGGGCCATGTAGTTGACGTTGATCCAAATGTCGCCGCGCCAGTATGGCGGATCGTCCTTGGTGTTCCGCTTGTTGTAGTAGGGCGACGATTTGGACACCGAACGAAGGCCGTACGGCGACCACAGCTCCTGGAAAAAGGGGGCAGTTGAGGGAGAGGCCATTGCTTGGTGGAACGAACCTCCGGATCGTCCAGCTCCTCGAGAATGACGGCCAACTGCTCCGAGTCGGCGGGCAGCAGTCGGAGGAGGAAGGGGAACAAGCCGACGTAGCCGTTCGTGTTCTCGACGAATCCCTCCTTCGGCTCGGCGAGCACTCGCCGCACGACCGTCGGCTCCCGATTCGGTTCCAGTTTGTTCTCCAGCCGCACGCTCGTCGAGTGCAGCCCGTAGTCGCAGTAGCGGCGTGCGTTCGCCGACCAATGCAGTCGATTCAGCTCGTCGAAGTCGTTTAGCGAGCGCTGGTCCTCGTCCGCCTCGCTGATGAACGCGTGGTCCGACGACAACTCCGCGAGGTAGCGAATGACGCGGCTGGCGACCGCCAACCAGGCGCGCAAGTCGACGTGGTACTCCTGCAATCCCTCCGATCATTCTTTTCTTTCTTTCATTCGATTACTTGGATGGTCGGGTGGGTGGCGCGGGGGAAGTCGTCCAACCCGCTGGCCAACGTCTTCGGATTCAACTCGAACGGCGTGGTCGCGTTCCGGCCCTGCCATTGGAACGTTCCCTTCAACGGACCTAAACCACGAGAAGGAATGGATGGAAGGGAGGGGTGAACGCACCTTGCTGACTATCCCGAAGCCACTTGTACCACGTTTCAAGCGGGGGTACATCGAGAGGATGCGTGCTGCGATGCGTGGCGATGAACTGGAAGCAAACGAATGGAAGACACTCGAGGAATGAAAGAAACCTCCGGATTGTTCACGAATTTGTCCATCAGATAGAAGAAGACCGGCGGGTTGGCCACGCGGTCGTCCTGCACGAGGAACTCGGCCGGGACCTTCGCTTCGGCTTCGCGGCCCAAAATCATCTCTCGCGGGATCCACCCTTCGGTGTTCATCGTGTTCAGCCACGAGGCGACGATCTACGAGAGAAGAGTGAGGGGATGGAAGAGGAAAGAGGGGCTCACATCCAACGACAACTCGGGATCCAGCTTCCGAATGAGCAGATTGTGGAAGCCCTCGTCCCAAATGAAGCCGCGCGGGAAGAACGGCCGCGAGGGGACCGCACTGAGGAGTTCGAGCGGCCCGAACGTCTCCACCCGCTCGGGCGCCCAATGTTTCGAGCGCATCCGCGCGTCGCCCGCCCAGTAGCCGACGCCGCCGAGCATGTTCGCCAGGGCGTACTTGGCGATGCGGAACTCCTCCGTCCTTCAGCTCCTGCAAACAACGAAGAGAAATGGACAACGATTGAAGGCGAACTCACAGATTTCTCGCTCAAAAAGGCGGCCTTCACGCGCCGCTCGAACTCCAGCACACGGGCGGCCATTTCGTCCTCGAAGACGGGCAGACGGCGAGTCGCTTTCGTCCCGGTAGTCCACGAGGATCTCCGCATCGCCTGCAATCAACCGAATAGTCGCTTCTTTCTCGTCCGTTGCCTACCCGGAAGGTCCAAGTGGACGGCGAAGAAGTTCGGGTTCGCAGGATCGCCGAACACGCGCTGATTCAAGCCGGTGAACGGGGCCTGCGCCCTCGGCTTCGGCATTGCCCAGGTAGAGGCCCTGCTTGATGAGGTCGACGATCTTCGTCGTGTCGACGAAGGGCTCCACGCGCAGCGCGACCTCCGTCCGCTTGAAGCTCTTGGCGGCGGAGACGTCGAATTCGAGCGAGAAGTCCGAAACGTCCGGCACGTGGACCCACAGGCGGTGGTGGACGTCGTTCTCGAACACTTGGCTCATCGTGATGTTCGTGTCCTGAATGAATTCGAAAGATAAGAGGACATTTCAATTGGTTCACTCGCCTGGAGAGCGAAGTAGAAGACGAGCGAAGTGGAAACCGTGTCGTTCCGTTTCACGTTCACCTGCGACGCCCACGAGCGGCCGCGCGCGAACCAGTCGGTCGTGATGTTCAGTCGGCCGTCGAAGATTCGCTGCTTTCCCATCGATCGCCCGTCGGCCGCCTCCCACAAGGAAGTAGACGTCTTCGTCTGCAACGGAACCGGGAAGAAATGAGAAGAAAACGAGGAAACGTGCCCTGATTGCACCAATGCCGGACGTCGCTCGTAAGTTGCTCTCGCTTGTGGCTGTACCACGCCATGCCAAAGAGGGGCGAGCCCGGCCGGCGGTTCTTCAGCCCGAAGTACGCCTGCGGTCGGTAGGAGCCCCACGCGTGCTGTAAGCGAGCGAGTTGAACGACGAAGCATGTGAGGAAGGCTGAAAAATGAGGGGAACTCACCTCATCGAAGGAGCGCGTACGTGGCCAACGGCAGCTCGGATTTGACGTTCGGGACGGCGCCGACCTTTCGGTACTGCAGGTAGCGAACGAAAACGACGCCGACGATCACGAGCACCACTTGGAGCGCCCAGTGCATCGTCGGTGAGACGAATGGCGGCCGATCGCCCAGCCGGCGGGGCGCCGCGGCGTTCGGCGGCTTCCGCTCGTGTTTCTTCGTCATTCCGACGGCTGGCGGTCTGGAAGCGAGTGAATCGATCACGAGAAAGTGCAAGAGCAGAGAATGACGGTGAGATCAACGGGAATTGTGTCATGGACACGTCGGCCAAGTGGATTAGGAAGAAAGGAAGCTAGAAGCAGCTCTTACCTTCGAATTTTAACGAGTGCTGTTGTTTCTGCTTGTTCTACTCGTTGATGAAGCCAGACGTGCTGGCTGGGGGATCAAAGTTCCAACGAATTTTAATAAAATTCCAGTTCTTTGTGGATTTGCGGCGAATTTCGAGTGGATTCTTTGCGCGTTGGCGTTGCGCCCACCTCCCGAACCGAAGGGCGAAACCGCAGATCGTGGGCAGCAGCAAGCAAAGGGGGGATTATTCGCCTCCGGTTGGTGCGTCCTTCCCGCCACGGCCACTTGCTCGTCGAGGGAAGCGAAGGGCGACCTCGCCACTCGCTCGCCGCTGACCGCCGACCGAACGCCTGTCGGTCGGGGCGCCCGGCGGACGCACCTCGACGGAACGAACGCACGCGCCGGCCCGTCTGCTCACGAGTTCTCCTCTTCTCGCCGCCGCGATCTTTCGCCTCCAGCCGCCCCACCTGCTGCGCCCAACGGTTCGCTGCCGGCCGCCCGGCGAAACACCAACGCCGCTCGTCGCACGGCAAGTGGAGGAGGACGGCGGAGAAGCGCGAGAGCACGGCGGGCGGAGGTCGAGCGGAGGCGAGGGGGCGGCCGGCCGGCGACGAGGAGGAGGAGGGCGAAGATGAAAATGCAAATTTTTCTTCCCGATTTCCCACCCACTCACTTTCGGCTCGTTTCTTCGCGGATTCTGGCGGGAATTTCCGCTCGAATCTGCCGCCCAGTTGTTCCCGAATTTTCCGTTCGGTCTCGCGGAATTCCGACCGGTCGCGGGCGCCGATCGGCGTTTCGCAAAACTTTTCCGTTCGGCCGTCCATCCCGTCGGTTTGCCGTTGGACAATCGCTTGATTCTTGCCGCTTCGTGGTTTATTTTATTGCTACTCGTCCATTCTCCATGGTTTGCAGTCATTAGCCGTGAATTTCCTCGTGATTTCGCTCGAAAAAACGTGACCTCTCGAAATTTGTTTGTTTACTGGTGGGTTTGCTTTATTGTACCGATTTACTCCTTCGATCGCTGCCTACTTGTTTCTCTGCGAGTTTAGACAACAGCCGATCATCTCGCCGATTTCTTTTGAGCCGCAATCGACGAAATTCCGGCGATCACCGCCGCTTTTTCGTCTCGCGCACGAGTGGCCTAAAAGTTCCGCCGAATTTCGCCGATTCTTCCGATCTTCCCGTTCGTCTAATTTCTTTGCACTCCTGCAAGAGGATGCCGTCGGCGGATGGTCGTGTGTTTGTGGCCGCCGTGAACAGAAGGAGCTTTCGGGCGGATTAGTCGCTCGGCTTCGGCCGCCGCTTTCCGTTGGGTTTCGCCGGCCGTGAATCACCCGAGAAAAAAGTGTTGGGTTGCGGTCGATGGGTACTTTTTGCTCGCTCGAGGTCGTCCTCTCGTTCTTTCGGCCTGCTGCTTGGCGTCTTCGAGAACAAGTGGGAGGTCCTCGATTGTAGCTTGCAGTTTGGCCGCCCATTCCACTTGTTTACGCGTTCGATTGCTCCTTTTACTGCCGTGCTCTTCCGTCGTGCTCTCGTGACATCACCTCCGCACTCCCGCATTTATTCCATCGATTTTCAGCGTCGTCATCATGGGCCGCGCGAAGAACAAGAAACCGAATGCCGCCTCCGGCGCGAAGACGCCCGCTTCTGCGCCCCAGCAGCTCCAACGATCGGCGCCGGCCGAACCGAGCGGACCGCCCGAGGTTGCCCTCGCCCCCGCCCACCCGCTCGGTGTCCCCGGAGACGACCGAAATCCTCGACGTCCTGCGCCCCTACGAGCAACTCCTGCCCGCCCTGCGCGGCGTCAAGCTGCCCGTTCAGCAGCGCCTCCATCGGGCGCTCTACACGGCCGGCTGCACCGCCGCCGAGGCCCTCGAGACGTACCTGAAGGACAAGTCGCTGGCGTTGAAGCAGCTGGAAGGCGGCGATGCGTCCACGACGACTTCGGTGAGTCCCCCTTCCTTCTCCGTTTCTTTGCCCTCTCGATCTCCAGCAAACTTGCCACGTTTTGTTGTTCGACGGCTCGAAGACGGGCGGCCGCGAGGCGGACGACCTTGAACGTCCTTTCGGTCTGAACGACCGCCCGTTCTCGAAGCATTTTGGCGAACTTTTGGCTGAAAAGAAGCCGCCCGGAAAGGCAAACCAGCAAAAAATTCGTGATGAAAACCCCATGACCTCCTTTCGCTTAATCCTTCATCTCCTCGGATTACCGAACCGAATGCCCAAGACGAAAGCCCAGCACACGTTCACCACAAATCCACTTGTTTGCAGTCCGAAAGCGAAGAACTCCGCTTGCTGCTCAACTACGTTTCGGTGGAGATGGCGGCGGAGAACCTGCGGAAGGTGTGCTCAGGCCCCGACGGGAAGATCCTGCTGCGCGACGCCGAGAACAAGATCCTCAACGAGGTGGCCGCGGCGGCGTTGGCCGCGTTCGCCGCCGCCGCGTCGCGTCGTCCGTCCACGAAGCACGTGGAGTACCTGATGAACCCGACGGCGTCGATGGGCGCCGCCGACGACGCCCACTCCCAATCGTCGCAGCTGACCGGCGTCGTTGCGGCGGCGGTGAGCGAGCGGACCGCCGGCGGACGCGCGGCCGACGCAAAGGGCACGACGCCCGTGTTCCCGCCGGTCGGCCAACTGCCCGTGATCCCCGCCCTCGACGCCCCGACGGCGCCCCTGTTTCCCGCCCCCGACGTCGTGCCGCCGCCCCCGCCCGCCGGCGACTCGCAGCAGCAGCCGCCCACCGACGCGCCCTACCCGCGTGCCGTGAACACCTCGTCCACGGGGACGAACACCTCGGCCGGCTACCTGACGCCCATTGGGAAGGTGTCGCGCAAACGGCCCGCCCCGCATCCCGTGCGGCGCGAGCGAGCGGACGTCACCGTCGACACGTCGGGCGACGAGATGGAGGAGTTGGACGAGGAGGAGGACGACTACTCGGACGCCGAGCTCGACGACGAGTCCGAGTGCAACACCGCCGACCACCTCGACGCCTCTCGGTTCGTTTTTTCCTTCCATTTCACTCGCTTTATCGCTTGCGTTCAGCCACTCCGACACTCCGATCGAAGACTTCGACTACACGGACGCCCTGCTGCGATTCGCGTGCACCGTCGGCCACGTGGACATCGTGAAGTGGCTGGTGGAGATTCGGGGATGTCCCGAGTACCAATCGGCCCACAAGTCCACCATGCTGATGGAGGCCTGCTGTGCCGGGCAGACGAAGGTTGTCCAGGCGCTGCTCGACCAGGAGGCGGACGTGAACGCGGTCTCCGACTCGCAGAACACGGCGCTCATCTACGCGGCGACCGCCGGCAAGTTGGAGGCGAGTTTTTTCCGTTCTTCTCTTCTTCTATTGCTCCCGATTGTTTGCAGTGCGTTCGCCAACTGCTCCACAACCCGGACATCGAAATCGACAAGCGGAACCAGAGCGGACACACGGCCCTCATGGAGGCGAGCAGCGCTGGCCACCTGGAGATCGTCGAGGAGTTGCTCCAGCACGGAGCAGACATCTTTGCGATCGTCGAGAATGTGGACTTCAAGGTGAGCTCTCGCTTTCGTTCGTTCTTTCATTCCGCGTCTTGCAGGAGTCCTCGCTCTCGCTGGCGTCCTACCGCGGCCACGTCGAAGTCGTGTCGGCCCTGCTGCGCGCGATGCCCGAATGTCCCGAGCGGATGGAGGAGCTGCACGCGGGGCTGCTCGAGGCGGCGATGGACGGCCACGTGGACGTCGCCCGCGTGCTGTTGGACGGCGGCGCGCCCGTCAACCTGCCCACGGAGAACTTCGAGTCGCCGTTGACGTTGGCGGCGTGCGGCGGCCACTACGACCTCGTGCAGCTGCTCGTGGAGAAGAACGCCGACCTCGAGGAACCGAACGACGAGGGCTACCCCGCCCCTGATGGAGGCCGCTCGCGAGGGCCACCAGGACGTCGTCGAGCTGCTCCTCGACAACGGCGCGAACGTGAACTCGAAGATCGAAGAAGGAATCGAGACCCCGCTGACGCTCGCGGCTTCCGGCGGCTACCTGTGAGTTCTTCCAATTGCTTGTTCCTTTCTTTTACGCTTGTTGCTTGCAGACGGATCGTGGAGATGCTCGTCTCGCACGGCGGCGACCTTTCGGTCGGCGAGCGAACGCCCCTCTACGAAGCGACCCAAGAGGGACACGTCGATGTGGTCAAGTTCATCCTCAAGCAGTTGAAGAAGAACGCCGACAAACCCGTGAGTTCTCCACAATCTTTTTTTGATTCCGGTGGGTTTGCAGGAAGTGATCGAAGACCTGAACAACGCGCTCGTGAGTGCGGCCGAGACGAACAACATGGAGCTGATCAAGCTGTTCCTCGAGAACGGCGCCCAGATCGTGAGTTTCCTCAATCAATCGACCGCCCACATCCATCTCGCCTTGCTTGCAGAGCTGCTTCTCGAAGGACGGCCGCACGCCGCTGATGGAGGCCGCCAAGCAGGGCCACCTGGAGGTGATCGAGTACCTGGTGAACCGCGGGGCTTGCGTAAGTTCGTCCCTTTTGATTCTTGCTGCATTCTCGTGTTTGCAGGTGAACGTCGTCTCGCCGACCAACGACGCGACGGCCCTCTCGCTGGCGTGTCTGTTCGGTCGGGCCGAAGTCACGAAGTACCTGTTGAAGAAGGGCGCCAACGCCGAGGTGATGCTCAAGGACTCCGTCTCGTGCATCATCGAGGCGTCGCGCAACGGCAACACCGACTGCGCGCGCATCGTGCTCGACCACATGGGCGTGAAGGGGAAGGAGGCGCACGGCAAGAAGCCGAACGGCACCATCTCCGACATCCCGATGGCCAAGCCGTCGGAGTTGAGCCAACGCCCGAAGATCAAGCCCGTGCACAAGCTGCAGAACCAGCAGCAGCGCGAGCCGATCACGCAGACCGTGGGCACGATCTCCGTCCACAAGATTCCCGCCAAGCAGGCGGCCGCCGCCGACGCCCAACAGCAGCCGCAGCCCGTCTGCACGTGCAACGACCACCCGCCGCCCGCCAGCGCCCAGCAACAGCCGGTCGCCGACCTGACATCCCTCCTGACACAAAAGATGTCGCCCGAATGGGCCGCCGCCGCCTCGGGTATCAAGGGCCCGATCCTGCCGGCCAACGGACCTTCCGCTTTTGCAGCCGCCGCATCGCCGCAGGGGCGACGAAGACGAGCGGCCAGTCGACGCTCACCATCTCGAAACAACGCGGCGCCCCGCCCACGGCCACCGTCACACGACGACGACGAAGCAGCGCCATCCGGCCGGCGGCTCCGCCACCACGACGACGACGACGGCAACGATCACCGCGACGCCCGTCGACCCGCAGAACGCCGCCGAAATCCTGCAGCAGTTCCCCGCCGAGTTGATGAGCTCGATGATGGCGGCGGCGGCGAACGCGTCGATCAGCAACTCGGCGAACGCCAATGCGATGGCGGTGGACGAGTCGATGCTCGCCCACTTCTTCCAGCGCTCCCTCATCGAACCGAAACGCCGCGACGCCTCGTGGACCGACCAGGAGCTGGCCGCCTTCAAGGTGAGTGTGCGAGAAGCGAGGGCATCGATTCAAGTGAATGGATTGCAGGACCTGGTGCGGCAGAAGATGCGCACGTTGAATCCGGCCGCGATGACGTCGCCGTCGCTGACGACCTCCGTCCAGCCGCAGCAAATCACCGACCTGATCGACGAGCATCAGGAGTTCATGGTCGCCAACATGCTCTCCGGCGCGAACCTCGTGGGGCTGAACGCGGAGATGGGCGAGTGTCCCGGCTGCGCCCACCAACACGCCGCCCAGTACGCGTCCTCGGTGCACTCGAAGCTCGGCAACGCGCCGCCGCCGAACGTTCTGCCGGCGGCGGGCGGCTCCGGCGGTCGTTCCGTTGCGGACTCGCTCGCCAACACGACTTCGATCCTGTCGGCCATCCAGAACGCGCGTTCGGGCGTGGACGACGAGATGGACCGCCTGTCGCGCGCCGCTGTCGACCAGTCGGGGCAGCCGCCGCTCAAGCGCAAGGGATCGGCGATCAAGGCCCGCCCGGCCGCCTCGTCCACCTCCAGCGACACGAGCGGCGCCTACGCCGGCCAGCGCGTGTCCGGAATTCGTGAGTTCGCCTTCCGTTTGGTGGGAACAAAACTCGTGGCTGTGGCTTTCGGTTTCTTTCGTTCATTCGTTCGTTTGTGATCCTCCCTCGTTGGTCCCCTTTCGTGCTTGGCTTTCTGATCAAAGCGGAAGATTCTTTCCACTAATCACTCATCCCTTCCTTCTTCTTTCCTTGTGCTTCTCTTCAGTTCGTCCAACCACCGCTTTCAGGTCGCAACTCCACGAGCCGTCGGAGCGCGGATTCGCCGGTGATCACGGTCAAAGGTGCTTCTTTTCTTTCCTTTCTTCTGTTTGTTTGATTGATGTGGGTTAACCGGGGATTGGGCACGAGTTTGGACGACGAGGAGGAGAAGGAGCGAAAAGGTGGAAGGAAGGAAGGGGGGGTTTCGCGCTAACTTCTGTTCCGATCTTTGGGCAACCGGCCGATGAGTTCGCTTCACAATCCTTTCGTTGTCCCGCTTTTCCCCGCATTAACCGAAAGATTGACGGGACCTTTGGGGTTGGACTCCGCACACGAATCGCCCCTCCGTCCCGTGGACTCCGCGTGTTCCGATTTCAGTCAAACAAAAGCTGGCCGAAACGAGCGAACTTCTCCGCTCCAAGCTGGACGCCATCTCGATGGACGTCTCGTCCAAGACGGCCGCTGCTGCCGGAGGCGCCGAAGGCGGTACGGCGGCGGCGAGTTTGGAGGACGCGATGCAAAAAATCCGCGAACTTTCCGCCCACGTCCCGCAGCAGCCGCCGCAGCTGCCCGCCGCCCTGCCGCCCACCCAACTGCCGGCCCTCCCGCCGCTGCCCTCCACGACGCTGCCGAACACGACGACCGGTAATCGGGGGAGCTCCTTGAGAACAAACATTGATCGGGGATCTTCTTCTGTATAGGAAGGGCGGAGGAGTGTGCTGGTCGCTTGAAGCACGCCAGAGTTGAGTTTATTGCCGAGGGAGTGAGTCGAACGGGCTTTCGCACCTTTCCACCGATGATTTCACCTCGTGGCCGGGCAGCTGGGGAGCGGCGCGGTGAGCAGTTCGAGCGGGTGTTTTAATTAAACGGCCGAGCGGCGGTCGGGATAAAAGGCGGAGCGTGGAGTGGAGTGCGCACAGCGGTCGGCCGGGGCGGGCCACAGGTTTCTCCTCCTTCACGCACTAACTTCTCCCCCGTGCCGCCGCCTCCTCCTCGACGGCCGCCTTTTCGCTTCTCGCATGCCGCCTCCTGCACCGTTCGCTCGACCGCTCGAATGTACCGCGCATTTCGCGTCGACGAGTTTGGGGACTTCGTCCTGGAGCGGGTGATCTGCCGCTTCGAGCGTGCACGAGAGCCTGCGGATGAGCGGAGAGGTGCAGGTTTGTGTAAGTTGTGTGAGTGAGTGAGTGATTGGAACGAAGGAGTGTGCTTCTTTCCTGTCTGCTGGTTGTGTCGTGAGTGTGCGTCCGTTCAGCCAACTACCTGCTCAAATTTGTATCCGGGGGGCCGTCTTCTCTTCGCCGGCGACTGTCCGCTAATCTCTCGGCTGCTTTCAGGCACCTCGGTCATCCAGTCGCCCGTCTACTACAACCGCACCCTGACCGGCACCGGCGGCGCGTCCGCGTTGACGCCCGAACAGCAGCAGCAGATCATCTTCTACCAGCAGCAAGAGTACCACAATCTCCAAAACATCCAGACGGCCGCCGGCCACCATCATGTCACTTCGACGACGGGCAGCTTCCAATCGGCCACTCCGTGCCATCCCGGCGCCCACGTGCATCCCGTCGCGGCGGCCGCCGCCCAAATGTCGAACCTCGGCCAGCAGATGCAGCAGGCGTCCAACCGGGCGGCTCGTCGGACGACCCAAAGCGGCAAGCATCCAAAGACCTGCACCGGCCACGGCGCCAACGGGCACGCGCTGAACGGCGTCGCGTACGGCGACTTCCAATCCGATCCGGAGGGCGCCAAGCTGCACGCGGACGACTACCGAGACGACGTCTCCTCGTACGTGGACGTCCAAACCGACCAGAACAACGACACCGCCCTCACCGTCGCCTGTGTGGGCGGCCACGCCTCGCTCGTCTCGCTGCTGATTCAACGCGGCGCGAACGTCGAGCATCGCGACAAGAAGGGCTTCACGCCGCTGATCCTCGCCGCGACCGGCGGCCACGTCGACTGCTGCAAGCTCCTCATTGAGGCCGGCTGCGTGATCGACGCCCAATCCGAACGCACCAAGGACACGGCCCTCTCGTTGGCCTGCTCGGGCGGACGGAAAGAAGTGAGTTCCGCCGGCATTCCTTGAGTTCTTCATTCGTTTGCTTGTGTTCAGGTGGTGGAACTCCTGCTTCGCTTCGGCGCCAACAAGGAGCACCGCAACGTGAGCGACTACACGCCGCTCTCGTTGGCCGCTTCGGGCGGCTACGTCGACATCATCCACCTGCTGCTGGACGCGGGCGCGGAGATCAACTCGCGGACGGGCTCCAAGCTCGGCATCTCGCCGCTGATGCTCGCCGCGATGAACGGCCACGACGCCGCCACGCTGATGCTGCTGGAGCGCGGCTCGGACATCAACGCGCAGATCGAAACGAATCGGAACACCGCCCTGACGCTCGCCTGCTTCCAAGGCCGCACGGAGGTCGTGCGGCTGCTGCTGAAGTTCGGCGCGAACGTCGAGCATCGCGCCAAGACGGGCCTCACGCCGCTGATGGAGGCGGCGAACGGCGGCTACACGGATGTGGGCGCGTTGCTGCTGAAGGCGGGCGCCGACCCCAACGCCTCGCCGGTGCCCACCAGCCGCGACACCGCCCTGACGATCGCCGCCGACAAGGGCCACTCGACGTTCGTCTCGATGCTCCTCAATCAGCAGGCGTTCATCGACGTGAAGAACAAGAAGGGCTGCACGCCGCTGTTCCTCGCGTGCGGCAACGGCCACCTCGAAACGGTGAAGATCCTCGTGAAGCGGCGCGCGGACGTCGACGCGCTGGACAACCGCAAGACGTCGCCGTTGGTCGCCGCCTTCCGCAAGGGATTCGTCAAGGTGAGGAGTTCCCATACGAAGATGCATATCGGATTGATCGACGGGGATTGCAGGTGGTCGAGTTCATGGTGCAGCACGTGAATCAGTTCCCGAACGATCTGGAGTGCGCCCGCTACTACAACAACCTCAGCGATGGGGTTCGTCCATTCACTTCGTTGTTCTCGTGATCATCCAATCGAATTGCAGGACCTGGCGGCCAAAGTGAAGGAGTGCCTGGACGTGATCATGGACGCCAAGGCCAAACAAGCGGAGCAGGCCAACCGAGCGGCCGAGTCGTTGCTGGAGCAGCTGGCCGAAGAGGTGAGTTCTCTCCGTTCACTCGCTTCATTCACCCGTGCTCGTTTGTTTGCAGGAAGCCCTCGCCGAATCCAAGAAGCAATCGAAGAAGCGGCTGAAGGAGAAGAAGAAGGCGAAGAAGTTGGCGAAGCGAGCGGCCGAAGTCGACGACGACGAGGCGGCCGGGAGGCGCAAATCGAAGAGGAAGAAGCGGACGTTCCGCCCGCCAAGGAGAACCGACCGGCCGTCCCCGTGGTCGAAGTGGAGACGCCGCCGCCCGCCCCGCCTCCCGCCGTCGCCGCTCCGGAGGCCCCGCCCGCCGACCAGCCGCCCGCGATGTCGAAATCGCAGCTGAAGAAGGCGAAGCAGGCGGCCGCCCGAGCGGCGAACGCCGCCGCCGCCCTCGCCGCGCCCACGGGCCTCCCGTCCAAGGAGCAGACGCCCGAAGAGCCGCCGGCGATCGTCGTCGAGGATCCGCGCGTTCCGCAGACCTTCAACGAGGTCCCGTCGGCGAACGAGACGAACGGACCGGTGAAGACGGCGGCCACGAACGGAAAGGAGAGCGGCTCCCGTCGGCAGAACCGCCGCGGTCGAGGCGAGAAGGACGCGAACGGCCAACCGTCGGCCGCCACCTCCTCGTCGCGCATCTCCATCCAACCGAACGCCACGATCATGACGTCGCCCCAACACTCGCCGAACGTCACGGCCAAGTCCTCGTCCAGCTACTCGACGAATGCGGGCAACAACAGCGCCGAGGAGTCCGAGTGGTTGTCGGCGAGCAAGCGACGCGCTTCCGTGAGTTCCTCCCCGATTTCTTCCATTCATTTCCCTTTCGATCGTTTAGTCCCGTCCGGGCAAGGAGACCGCCGCTGCCGCCAGCACGACGGCGACGAACGTCGACCGCTCGTCTTCGTCGAAGGACCCGCTGCGGGATCTCGTCCGCGTGATGAAGGAGAACCCGCAGGTCTCCGAGGCGTGGTCCATGACGGAGCCGAACAGCAAGCGGCGCGCCTTCGCCATCACGGTCAGCTCGTCGACGGTCGCGCGCATCATCGGCCGCGCCGGCCAAAACATCAACGCCATCCGCGAAGCGACGAACGCGCACATCGAAGTCGAAAAGATCGCCACTCGGCGCGAGCAGTCGACGCGGCAGATCACCGTGAAGGGCTCGCCGGATTCCATTCGGTTTGTTCCGCATTCGAGCGATCGTTTCATTTCTTCTCGGGTTCAGGAACGCGATCACGATGATGGACCTGCTGGTGCGCGACTCGGACGCCCACGTGAACGACGTGATTCGCCGCGTGACGCGCACGGACGTCGTGAGCAGTCCGGCGACGGTCGCTGGAGCGGCGCCCGTCGTTCTGCCGCCGATGGTGGCGCTGGACAAAAAAGGAGGCCGCCGCCCAGTCCGCCGCGGCCGCCAAGCAGCCCTCGACGACGCCGCCCGCCGCCTCGTACGCGTCCTTCCAGCAGCCGGCCGTCCGCTCCACCTCGTCGACGTCGAGTGCCGGCGCCTCGACCACGCCGACCGCGACGAGCTCGACGGCGACCACGACGAGCGCGGCCACCGCCACGACGAACGTGTGGCAGCAGCGGGCCGCCATCCGCAAGATGCAGCAGACGAGCGAAACGCCCGCGCCGACCGCCGCCCAACCGAGCGGCCAGCCGCCGTCCGCCTCGACTTCCGCCTCGGCGAGTCCCGTCCCGCACTCGGCCGCCTCCTTCTCCCAACCGGCCGCCTTCAACGCGCCCCCGACGGCGACGAGCGAGCAGCCGCTGGACGCGAACGCCGAAGCGATGGCGGCGACCACGAACGTGCCCGACTCGGCCCACGACTTCGCCCTCCAGCTGGAGGAGCTGAAGCGGAAGGCGCCCGGCTTCGAGCGCCCCTCCGCCCAGCCGACGCCCATCAAGGCGGCGCCCGCCAGCACCGACTCTCGGTTCGTTTCTTCTTCCTCGAATGAACTCAATTGATTGGAGGTGATTGCAGAGTGGACGAAATCTCGGCGCTGCTGACCGGCGCGGGCACGGAGAGCGGCCTCGGCTTCCCGTTCGGCGGCGGCGACCAAACGAAGTTCTTGTGTACGTCCCTCTCATTCCACCTTCTTTCGTTCACTCCCGCCTGTTGCAGCCGGCTTCCTGAACGACGCGCCGCCCTCGAGCGCCGCCCCGTCGGCCGCCGCCGCGAACGTGCGCGTCGGGTCGGCGGACGGCAGCGAGCGCGCGGCCCAACGGCCGCTGTCGGAGATTTGGAACACGCCCTCGGCCACCTCCGCCTCGAACCTCGCCGACGACACGGGATTCGCGGGACTGTTCGGAGCGGACTCGAAGAACGCCGCCTCGCTCTGGCTGCCGCCCTCCTCGTCGTCCTCGGCCGGCGTCAAGGACGACACGTGGCTGGACTCGGCGGCCCTGTTCTCCTCGCTGGGCATCGGCGAAATGGGCGGCGGCAACGCGCCCTCGGTCGCGCCGATCGGCAGCAAGTCGGCGTTCGGCTCGCAGTCGACGGGAGCCGCCCGGCCGCACTCGTCCACCGACTGGACGGCCGCCGGCTCGCCGTGGGCCTCCAGCGGGATGTTCGGCGGGCCGCCGAGCGCCCAGCAGCAGCAACAACTCGGCACCGCCCACTGGTCGACCGCCACCAGCCAGGCGATGAGCAACGGACCGCCCGGGCGTGATCTCGCCGCCCAAGACCTCCGCGCTGAGCTCCTCGGGCGGCCGTCTGCTGTCCGGAGCGGCGATCGCGCGCCCGACCGCCCCGTCGTCTCGTCGGCCTCCTCGAGCACGCGGATGCCCGCCAACTGGCAGGCGGTCTTCAATCAAGTGAGTTCCATTCGAATCCGCTCTGTTCTCATCGCCCGCCCGCTTGCAGATGGCCCAACAACTCGGCGACGTGGCCGAAAAAGGAGAAGCAGCAGAAGGCGGCCGCGGCCGCCGCCCAGGCCAACGTCTACGCGCCGTACGCGACGGCCGCCATGGACGACCGGCTGCAATTCAACGGCCTGATGCGCGCCGCCGGCGGGATGTCGGCCACCGAGCAGCCGCCCCAGCCGTCGATGGGCGGGATCGCGCCGCCGCACAGCGTCGCGGCCACGCCGCAAGCGGCCAACCACTCGGCCGTCATCAAGTCCTACCTCGAGTCGATGCCCAAGGACTTCGACCTGAACCTGAGCGCCCTCTCGAACTCCGAACAACTCCGCCAATCCTTCTACGCCGCCCAAATGGCCGCCCACCAGCAGCAGCAGCAGCCGGGCGGCGTCTTCGGCCAACCGGCCGCGCGCGGACTTGCCGCCCATGGGCGCGCCGCTCGCCCCGACGGCCGGCGGCGCCCCGAGCAGCGGCGTGTTCATCCAGCCGCCGCCCGGCTTCGGCGCCATGCCGCCCGCGCCGCGCGCCTCCTCGATGACGCCCGTCCAGCAGCTGCCCCTTCCGAACGGGAACGCCGCCGCCGCCGCCGCCGCCGGCTGGTCGTCCCAACAGCCGGCCGCCGCCTACGGACAGGCCGCCGCCTTCGACTCCATGTGGAAACAACGACGCTAAATCCCCCCCGCCCCCCCTGCCCGCCATGGATGGATTGAATCGAAAACGAGTCAAACTGCAAATCTCGTCCTCGCCCCCCCCTATTTCTATCGTCGTATTGTGTGTATTCGTCGTTTATAAAGTGCATCTTCGTTTGCTCGTCGCTCTCGTCTTCCAACCAATCGATTACCGTGTTAACAAACAGGTTCTCTTTGCTCCCCCCCTCTCGTCCTTCCCTTTCTTCTTCCTATTCGTTTACTCGTTATCGTCGGTATTCGGGGGACACTCGGTGGATGGGGCGGGGACGTCCGCCCGCTCAACCGAATGCTCCGCCTTCTTCTCGTTCATCTCATTCGATTTTGGTGGTTGTTCGCCCTCCTTTCGTTCGCTCGTCCTCCTGCCTTCTCGCCCGCCCGTGCGCAGCTCATGAAACCGACTCGTCCGCCTTCAACGTTGTGTGGTATTTCCGATTGTTCTCCGTAATGCTTGCCCTCCCTCCCTCGCCCCTCCGCGAAGTGTGCTGCTGTTCGTTGTGTGCCCAAACAAGCGAATGGATCCGATCGACAGTGTGCGGGTGGCCGTGCTCGAGTGGAGGCGATGCGCGGCGATCTCCGCCGATTGCTGCTCGTTCGCCCCGCTCCTCATCGCTCCCTCCTCTCCTCTTCCTCCCGCCTTCCCTCCTCCGCCTCCTCCCTCCTTCGTGGTTCCTCTCCTCCATTTGTTATTATTCGATTCGATTTGGTCGTGGAATTTGCGGTGTCGTTGGTCTTATAAAAGTTTTAAGTGACTAGTCGGTGGGGGCGTCGATTCGGGAACACAAGAACATAACGAAAGCAGTCGTAACTACGAGGGAATCATGCAAGCGATAAGAAATTCGACGGGGAGTTCACGCTTGTTGGGTGTGCCTCCAAAATTCGCAGCAAAGCTTACATTTCTTCTTTCGTTCCCGCTTTAAAGGGCCCCGTTCCGTCCGTTCCGAATGTTTCCTTTCCTTTGAAAGTTGATCGCTTGGCCTTGAAAGCGGCTGGAGTGGAGTAAGGTCGATCGTTTGCTAGCCCCTCGAGTTCTCTCTTCGTTGAGTTCTCGAGCGATGGCCGACGAACAGGAAGCTTCCGATCGACTCGATGTGACGACGGCTCGCCGTTTACCCCGCCTGTACCCGAAGAATCGTCGTTGTTTCCTCTTCTTTGTGGCCAAAGAACACCCAGCGAGTGGCGGACGCGAGCTACCCGCAGCCGCCCGCCCGCCGGATCGTCCGCTTCGTGCTCATCAGCCGGTCGTTTATGGACGCGTTCTTCAGCTCCGAAGACTGCAGGCCGGTCGTCCTCCTCGTTCATCACAACGCGCTCTCGTTGCGCAAATTCCCGCACCGGCGGTGGTCGATTGTGTTCACGAAGAGCGTCGAGGAGATCGTCTGCTTGCTTCGTTTCGCTCGTAGCCTGACCGTCCTCGAAATCCACTGGTTTTGGGGCGCGATCGCGTTCGACCGTCGCTTCCTCAACGATTGGGGCCGAGTGGCGGCCAAGTTGCACGGTGAGCGCTCTCCTTTCCTTCAATCTTCCTGATCTCCCTTGTAGATTGTCCCTCGTTGCGGTCGATTCGACTGAAGATCCTGGACGAGAAGTACACGAGCGGCCTGCAGTTCTTCGTCGACTCGCTGCCCGATCGGGTGCGGCGGCTGGAATCCGCCCGGAATTTCCACGTCGCCACGATGTTCCTGAAGCGAACGTGCCCGCTGGAGTCCGTTTTGATGAGCGGGAGCAGCTGTCTTGCCAACACTTGTGCGTGAACACACAAACAGCTTCTTTCTTTATTCCTTCTGCTGTAGACTTCGCGGACGTCTTCCGCTCTAAAGACGCCGAAGATCTCCTTCGTACCGATCGAAGGGAATCCAGTCGACCTCTTCCAACTGCGAGACTGCGGACCGTTGGATCGGAACGAGCACGTGCGGGAGGTCGAAACGGCGGTGTCCCTCGGCAGCGACCCCAACCGACCGGTTCTTCACGAGTTGCGCGCCCTCAACGACCACTTCAAGCTCGTTTGTCAACACACATGCAACCTTTCGCTTCATGTAGGGGGATTTCTTCGAGGAGTGATGAGTTGGAGCTTGCAGGAGTACCCCAGCTCTCTATCGGAGGTGGACAGTCTCGAATCGAGAGCGAAAGCACTCGCAGAAGCGATGCAAGAGGCCGGCTTTGGATCAACGGGAAGACGGGAGAAGGACGGGGGAACGGCGGTGAGCTCCGCATTTTCGCCGTCGACCGGGTGGGTTCCCTTGCACCATCCAATCATTCATTGCCCTTCGTTTAGTGCTACTGGAGACGCGTGTCCCAAGAGCAAGTGCTGGATCGGTTGCAGTGGAGGCGAGAGAGAGAAATCGCGTGGACAACGCGCAACGGAGATCGCCGCCTTCCCGCTTCCTCCACCGTCCACTACGGCGTCCGCATTCTGCTGGTTCTTGGCCGTCCGGAAGACTTAGTCGCCGAGCTGTCATGAATATTTCATCAGCAAGTGGGAGAAATAAATCTGTCCGTTGACTCGAACCTTCTTCGAATGAAGCGAGAACCGCTGTCTACCGTGCTGCTCACCCGCAGCCGAACAAATTTATGCGATTGTTGCAATGCCCAAGTTCTGCAAGGACAAAAAGAACGTTGTGGTTGAGCATGGATTGCGGAGCAAGTGGATGCCGGAAGGAACTTCGGGCTCTGCTGCGTGCACTCGATTCGCGTGAAATTCCGCTCCCTCAAGTGAATTCCAGTGAGCGAGTGCTTGTTGATTACAAAGTAGAGCTGATTTCACGGCTTTTTTTGGTGATTTCGAAGTGAATTGTTAAAAGAAGCCTTTCGTTTGGTCGGTTCTAGCATTTTCTCGTTCTTTCCGTCGAATCGCGTCCATTTCTTTCCGTTTCCGACTCGTGAACAATTTCAGCAATCGCATCCATTTCCTTGCTTTCAGGTCCTCTCCAAACCGAAATGATCGCTCGAGGCGTCCGGATGGGCGGCGGCTTCTGTCGCGGGATCCTGGCGGCCGGTCGAGTGCCGTCCACGAGCCACAAATTCGGTGAGTTCCTCTCGTTTTCCTCCGTTGAGTGCCCGCTCGCTTGCAGTCCGCTCGATGTTCATCCAAGTGGAAGAAGACGCCCAATCCGCTCACCCTGAAGTTCCTCCCCGGGCAGAAGATCCTCGACGGCACGCGGACGTACGACTTCACGAATGTGCAGGCGGCGAAGATCAGCCCGTTGGCCCTGTGAGTTCACCGCTTGTTTCCTTCCATTCGTCCACTTGTTTGCAGGCAGTTGCTGCGGATCACGGGCGTCAAGGGCGTCTTCTTCGGCGAGGACTTTGTGAGCGTGACGAAGTCCAGCGAGGACGAGGAGTGGGCCCTGATCAAGCCGGACGTGTTCGCGACGATCATGGACTACCTGCAGGCCGGCAAGCCGGTCATCTCCGATGTGGCCGCCTCCGAACCGACCGACACCAGTGCGCCCCTCTTCCTCCTCCCTCTACTCATTCAATGGATTAATTGCAGCGATCCTGGACACGGACGACGACACGGTGGCGATGATCAAGGAGCTGCTGGAGTCGCGCATCAAACCGATGGTCCAGGAGGACGGCGGCGACGTGCTCTACCGCGGATTCGACGACGGCGTGCTCAAGTTGAAGCTCCAGGCACGTTCCACAGATTTCCTTTGGTCAATTCCTCTGTTTAGGGCTCGTGCACGGGCTGCCCGTCCTCGTCGGTCACCCTGAAGGCGGGCATCAAGAACATGATGCAGTTCTACGTGCCCGACGTGAAGGACGTGATCGAAGTCACCGACCAGGAGGACGACCTCGCCGCCGCCGAACTCCACAAGCTCGAGGAGGAGTTGGAAAAGAAGATGAAGTGAAGTGGTTTCTCCGATTTCTTCCTCCTATTTCTTTCGTTTGTTCGTGTGTTTAGGACGCCGGTTGTTGTTCGATTAGGAAATAAACAATTAGATTCTCACCGAAGAAGGTCGAGGGCAGTTTGATCAGTCGTCATTCCGTCGTGTACATGAGAACATTCACACTCGTTGCTGCTTCTTTTGATGTTTGTTTATTCACTTGCATGATGTCAATCGTTCTCTTTTGTTTCTTGCTGACGAACGTCAGAAATGTTCTCGCAGCTCGCATCACTCCCTCGTTCGAACGCGCGAATGTTTCCTCTTTCATTCGCAATCTCGTCTGCTTTGAATCGAGTCCATTTCCTTTCCCTCAACCGTCAAATGGCCGCTTTGATTTACGTCAACCCCTCATCCACCGGCCAGACGGCGGCAATTACCTCCGCTTTCGGTCCCAAAGGTTCGCGTGCGGGTCGGCCGTCGACTTCCGCCTTCCACGCACGTCAATCCCGCTCGAATAAAGCCGACCGCTTGCCGCTTCGCCCCAAATGAACGCCCTTGACGGGAAGTCCGTCGAGATTCGCGAACCGGACGGCCTTCGGTCCGAATTTCTTCACCTTCCTCTTTCTGCTTCGAGCTTTCTTCTTCCAAGCCGCCGGGAAGGTCGAGCGGTCAGCCGGCAGGCGGCAGGCGACGAGTGTTTCGGGCGGCCGGTCGGCGTGAAGCCGCGTGTCGGCCGGCCGGCGGCTCTCCGGTTGTCAACGCGACCCGTCCGGCCGCTCGCTCGTCCCCGTGATTTGCGACCTTTGAGCTCGCCGCCGGCCGCGAGCTTCACGTGATTTTCGACCACTCGGCGGCCGCCAATTTCTGAACAGTCGGGAGCACGAAGGGCGAGCGGCAGGCGAGGACGGAAGGGCGGGCAGTAAGGGGCGAGTGTTCGTTTACCAAAGATTAACCGCTTGGTGGTCGTCCGCCCGGTTGTTTTCGATGCGAACCGCCGGCCGGACGGCGGGGATCACGTTTTGTTTTTGTTTTCCACGAACCACCGGCCGGCATTTCGTTCGTTCTTTCGGTTATCAGGCGGCAGTTCGGACGAACGGCGGGCAGGTTGGTGATAAAGGGACGGGGATTTTGGTTCGAATTCACTGCTTTCCGTCCTTCCTCCCGCTTTCACTCTCGACCGATTGCTTCTTTCCGGAACGTTCCCTTCATCGATGCATCGGCCGATGCAATCCGCTGCCGC
Organism: Aphelenchoides fujianensis; assembly: GCA_024699865.1. Classification (NCBI taxonomy): domain Eukaryota; kingdom Metazoa; phylum Nematoda; class Chromadorea; order Rhabditida; family Aphelenchoididae; genus Aphelenchoides; species Aphelenchoides fujianensis. Next base: position 45,393 of record JAMPIO010000265.1, read on the forward strand.
TCGCAATCCATTCGGCTTCTTTCGTTCTTGTTTGTTGTTCGTGTGCTTGAAAGCTTCCTTCTCGCCGATTCCCAGACAACGCAAGGGACGGGGGGGAGGGCGGGGGCCGACAACAACGACGATTTTCCCATGATTTCGTTGTTCTTTCGGTCGCCCGATGATGAAAGCGGGGCGGCGGCGGGTGTTTTCGAGGCGAACGGGACGCAAAAGGGCCGAGCGCCTCGCCGCTTCGCCGCCGCACTCCCTCGCTCTTTGCCCCCTCGCCTCGCGTGCGCCCCGCCTCGCTCTTTCGCTCCGCCCGCCCGCCAGCCGGCCGCCCAGCACCCGCTTTCACAAGCCGGCGACGAGCACGAGGGGCGGCGTGGCGGCGTCTCGCGCCCCGCCCTGCTGCCCGCCCAACGCGTCTCCTCGCCGGTCGGGCGGTCGGCAGTCAGCTGGCGGCCGGCGAATTCAGTCGGCTATTTGGTCGACCGTCCGGTCGGTCGGCTCGGTCGGGTGGGTCCTCCGGTTCGTGGGTCGACTGCGAGCAAGCGGGCACGCGGTCGATCGATCGGCGACGTCCACGTCTCCCAGCCGGTCGACCGCGTGGTTCTTTCGGTTCGGGGCTTTCGAAATTCCATTGGGGACTCCTTCCACCTTCTTTGGATCGTTTGGCCCTCAAATTCCGCCCGAAAGCGACGAGTCTTTTGCCCGAAAGCAGCGGAGAAGCGTGGGGAAATGCCGGCGGGTCGAAGAAATCGATTAGTCACGCGGAAAGTTCCCGAACGTTTCGTCATCCGAAATTATCGATTTGTTTTCGGTTCGTGGCAAAAGCGGGTAGAAGGCGGTCGAGGAGCGTCCACTCGGTGGGAAGCGGGCGGCTTCGTCATCAGAAATCAATTCGCTTCCGCTTTCCCCACCCATCCGCCCCAATTTCATCACTCCGGCGGTCAGCAGGTCGCCCGTCCGCCCTTCCTTTCGTGCGTGTCTGCTCATGCCCCCGTCCATCCACTCCATCCGCTCATCGCCCTCTCGTTTCAGTTGTTCGTTCAACACAAGCGTTCTCCCACCCCGCTCTCATCCCGCACGATCTTCAAGCAAGCATCATGCAGATCTTCGTGAAAACCCTCACCGGCAAGACGATCACGCTCGAGGCAAGCCCCCTTCCTTCCCTTCCTCATCTGATTGCTCCTCGTTTAGGTCGAGGCTTCGGACACCATTGAGAATGTGAAAGCCAAGATTCAAGACAAGGAGGGTATTCCCCCGGATCAACAACGATTGATCTTCGCCGGAAAACAGTTGGAGGACGGACGCACTTTGTCCGACTACAACATCCAGAAGGAGTCGACGTTGCATCTCGTGCTCCGCCTCCGCGGCGGCATGCAGATCTTCGTCAAGACCCTCACCGGCAAGACCATCACGCTGGAGGTGAGTCGGAACGAAGTGGGGACGGACTCCCGACTAATCCCCACTCTTCTTTCAGGTCGAGGCGTCGGACACGATTGAGAATGTGAAAGCCAAGATCCAGGACAAGGAGGGCATCCCGCCGGACCAGCAGCGTCTGATCTTCGCGGGTATGTCGTCTCAGCGAGTTCCCTCATCTGCTCTCCATTGCGGCACCTCGAGGCGGCCCCCCCGCTACAACATCCAGAGGGTCCACCCTCCACCTCGTCCTCCGCCTTCGCGGCGGCATGCGTCTTCGTAAGACGTTGACCGGCAGCCTCACCCTCGAGGTTCGTTCCCTCTTCCCCCCACCAATCATCCCCCGCTTGCGGTCGGGCCTCCGACCGATCGAGACGTCGGCCAGTCCGCGGGGGCTCCCGCCGGTCAGCGCGCCTGTCTTCGCCGTGGCCCCCCTCTCTCCCTCCTCTCTCCTCCCCTTGTTGCCCTCGGCGCCCCCCCCTCCTCCTCCTCCTCCCCCCCCTCTCCCCCCCGCCCCCCCCTCCCGTCCGCGGGGGCTCCCCCCGCCGCGCGTCTGTCTTCGCGGGTATGTCGTCTCTAGCGGTTCCCTCATCTGCTCTCCATTGCAGGCAAACAACTCGAGGACGGACGCACCCTCTCGGACTACAACTCCAGAGGGTCCACCCTCCACCTCGTCCTCCGCCTTCGCGGCGGCATGCAGTCTTCGTCAAGACGTTGACCGGCAAGACCATCACCCTCGAGGTTCGTTCCCCTCTTCCCCAGCCACCAATCATCCCGCCGCTTGCAGGTCGAGGCCTCCGACACGATCGAGAACGTCAAGGCCAAGATCCAAGACAAGGAGGGCATCCCGCCGGATCAGCAGCGCCTGATCTTCGCCGGTGAGTCCCCCGCCTTCTCCTCGACCTCCTCTCATCCTCCCGCTTGTTTGCAGGAAAGCAGCTCGAGGACGGCCGCACGCTTGAGCGACTACAACATCCAGAAGGAGTCGACGCTGCATCTCGTGCTCCGCCTTCGCGGCGGCATGCAGATCTTCGTCAAGACCCTCACCTGGAAAGACCATCACGCTGGAGGCAAGTTTCCGCCTTCCTCTTCTGCTGTTCTGATTGCGCGTCCTTTGCAGGTCGAGGCGTCGGACACGATCGAAAACGTCAAGGCCAAGATCCAGGACAAGGAGGGCATCCCGCCCGACCAGCAGCGCCTGATCTTCGCCGGAAAGCAGCTCGAGGACGGCCGCACGCTGAGCGACTACAACATCCAGAAGGAGTCCACCCTCCACCTGGTGTTGCGCCTGCGCGGCGGCCAGTGAGTCCGGAGATGCCGAGCGCCCTTCCTCCACTCACCATTGAACTCTGTGTTGTCTCCCGTCTTCTTCTTTTTCGCCCTTTTGTGTCCATTCGAACTTCCAAAATAAAGACGAGGATGTAAAGCGAAGTCGGCTGGTTGGGTTCGGAAGCGGAAGAAGAAGCAAGTTGGCTGATGGAATGCGAGCAGCAAGAGGCGTTCGCTGGAAAGCAGGCAGCCTGCTTCATCGGCCAGCTCCTCGCATTCCATCTTCCTTTCAAACAAGCGCATGATATTCCCTGCTGCCCATTCGCAGTGCCCTTCCCTTCTTGCAACAAGCAGCAGGCCGCCCGCTCTCGTTCCGCTCGTTTGTCGACCGCGAGTGCAGCAAGCCGCCCAAAGGGCAGCATCGAGCGTAATACTCGTGTAATCAAACGGAATCCGCTGCAATCGGAAGCGTGATCAAAGGACCTGCGTGCTCAACGAGTTTGTGGCTTTCGATAAACAAATCGAGCGGTTGGACAGCGAAGAGGTGTTGTGTTTACACGTCCCGATTGGACTCGTCGTACGAGTGTTGTATTTGGCGTTGATTCGGCCCGAAAGACGAGCCAACTGCCGCTTTGTTGATCGTTTTTTGGGGCTAGCTGTTGGGGCATTCTTAAAAGGGAGGCGGATTGTTGGGTGCGAAATTTCATGGAAAGCTGAAATTCGAGCTCCTTCCAAAACTTTGTTTCGTTCAGCATGAAGCACCCTGCTGCTTGGATTGTTGGCACATCCATGGCCTTTGCTTGTGCCGTCGTAAGCCTGCTCGCCAATTCGGCTGTGCTTTACGACATCGGGAGGAAGGCAGAAGTGGACGAAAATGGACTTGTTTCCGTTGAACATGGTGGGCAATCGTCCTCTTTCGGAATTCCATTGGATTCTTCAGGCCGTTGCGGACATCGTTTGTGCGGTGACCATTTTCTTGCTGCTTTACTTCCTCTCGTGGTTCGAGCACCATCCAATTGTGAACGGATTCGCGTGGTTCGTTCGCAACACGACCTACTTGGCGTCGTTCCTGGACGCGGTCGGCACACTCACGATGATGTGAGAGCTGCTTTGCGTTCGACTTTACGACCGCCACACATTCAGGTACCTCGCCATCATGTACCCGTTTTTCGTGAGAAGAATCCGCAAGGTACATGTCCGTGCGGCGGTCACGCTCAATTGGATCTTCTCCGCCATTGCTTTCTCGTTTCAATTCCGTCAAATCATGTGCTTCATTCGTTTGGACTACGCGGAGTATTTGCCGGCTTCTTTGGCTCCGAACGAGACGGCTGGTAAGAAGACGGAGGGGCATGAGAGGGAAGTCTTCAAGTGGCTTGTTTGAGAGCAGTGCGTTGAGTACAGCGAAGAGAACGCCTCACTGGGATATCAAATCATTTTAAACGTCTTTGATGTGGCCTTGTTTGGAGGCCTGTTCCTGTTGGTGCTCGCTCTCGTCCCTGCCGTCTACCTGTTGTTCAGACAAGGTGGGAGAGAGTGAGAGGTCGCGTTGATTCGAAAGCGTTCCAGTGCCCGGCCGGAGCTCCGATCTGATCGGGACGAAGAGGAAGCAAAAAGCCATTCGGAAGATCATCACGTGTTTGATTTTGTTCGTGTTCTTTCAAGAAAGCGTAACCCTCTACACGCGGCTGTTCGTTCTGTAAAGTAAATGAGGATTGAACGCACTGATTCCAGCGTACCGTCCTACAATCTTGTGGTCGGCTTCATTCTGCTTATGCTGCAGAACTTCAGCTACGCCACGAGTCCCTTCCTCTACTACCGCGCTCGGCAGGAATCGTTGTTTCAGAAGACGGTGAGTGGAATCGGAAGAAAGAACAAAGGACCACTTTTTGCAGCTCGACTTCCTGACTGCAGTGTTGATTGGACCGTGCCGATGGATCGCAAACGGTGTTCGTGATTGTGTGGTTGGATTGAGAAGCGAGCAGCAGGCCCAAACCGTTGACCATCCAGCCGCCATCGAACTGGAGAAGTTGGAGACTGAACAAGATTATGGAAATGACCCTCGAGCTCAAACGTGAAACCGTCATTGATTTCGTTTTGTCTACTGAGTAGAGCTTTCATGCGATCGTTCAAACCACACCTGCCTCCTTAACCCAAAAAATAAACGAAGATCTAGTGATTGCTTCATTTGTTCATTAGTGGGTGAGCGATAGACGATAGAAAAAGGACAAAAAGACCGAAGATCGCAACTCATTCCTCTCAACAAACGAGCTTTGTGTCGAAAATCTGGCGGCATTCCATTGCGGGTAATCAGATTCCAGCACAAATTCCGCTCGCTTTTAATCAAACATCACCCGCTAATCGGCGCCCGTTCGTTCGTAAGTCTTCGCTTTTCGGATCCGAGCGCCCCGTCTGCCCGCTTTCTCGTTGGACTTCCGCTTCGTAATCCCTCCTTTCAGGGGGTCTGTTGGAGATCGTTGAATGGGAGGACGAGGAGGGAGTGCGGGCATGTTATTCTTTCTTATCACCCGCTCGTTAGGCCGCTCACTCGATTCCTTCCCTTTTCCTTCCGCCTCGTGCACTTCTCGATGTTTCGCGCTAATCCGCACCGTTCGAATCAGTGCGGCCGGGCGGACCGCCCGCATCGATCGCCTTTTGATCGAAAATGCCGCGAGTTTCGGTTTACGCGCTCATGATTTCGACTTGTTTCTCATCGCGCACTTGCATCCGCTTTCTTGGAATCGAATTCTCTCGCTCCTGAACGTCAACAGAAGCTGTGTACACGAACTTTTGCCCATCCATCTCTGCGAAGGGCAAACTTCGTTTGTTTCACCTGCTCGCAACTCGGTCATCATCTCCTATTCTCTGCTTGTTGACCGGAGTGGAAGTTCGAAGACCAACGCGCTGGCTGCAAATTCGGCCGAACTTTCCGGCCACTCCGACCGGCCGGCCGGCCGAAAGCGATCTTTGGGACGAAGCGGGCGGTCGGCCGTGAACCCGGCGGTGTTTTGTAGCCGCGTGATCTCCGGCATGGCATTCGGCAAGAAGCCGGAGCTTTCGGCTGGCTGCAGCCGAGTGGCCGAGAGAGGATTGTATTTGTTTTCGACGCGACCCCCAGCCGGCCGCTTCTTTCGAGCGATGACTGGCATTTCTTTCGTCGGCGACCACCGTAATTGCCAGAGGTTGTGTGGTGCGGGAATGGAAATAGAAGCAGAGGAAGGAAAGAAGTTCACAAGTCATTTAATCACTCCCTCGATTGACGGGCGGAGGTCGTAAAAGTGAGTGTTTGTGTTGCGAATTGCCTCCGTTTGTGGGCGACTGATTAGAGCGGAGTGGTGAGTGCAGATCAAATGTGGACTGTTCAGCAGCGATCGCTCCAAGTACTCGAATTAAAAGAAGGCGTTTATGTCAGAATTGGGTCATTCTCCCGTCTACAAAAGAACGGCAACCGCGCAGTCACCCTCGATTTTCAACATTCACGTCAAAATCCGCTCATTTCGCTCATCCCCGGTGGTCATCTTCCCTATCGCTCGGTTGAGTCGTTCATTCCACTCTTCGCAGCCTCCTCATTTACCTCCGCGTCGAAAGAAGCTCGCCCGTCCTCTTCGCTTCGCTCGCCGCCTGGCGGTCGCGCGCGCGCGGATCGAATCGCTGGAAATCCGCTCGTTTCTCTCCCCGCCAGCCGGCCGTCGGCTGTTGCAAAATCAACCCTCCGCTTCCTCCGCGTTCTCTGCGGCGGTCGATCGGCGAGTGCGCGGAGGGGTTGAGGAGCCCGACGGCCGTTTGACCGCCCGTCGTCTTCGTTTCGCCTCGCGCATTGGGTTGCTCGAGGTTGCGAGGTGGAGATCTTTTGCTTGTACGCGGGGCCTTACTCGTTGCTTTTTTTGCTAGTTGATTGCAAGGAAACATTGATGTAATTTTCAACCTTTCTTGTTTCTTTAGCCCTCGATCAACCACCTTCTTTTTCCGTTGAGCTGTTTGCACGAAGCAGTTATTTTCGTCCAGCGAAGAGCAAAAATCGTTTGTGAAATCGAGGAGAGAAGCCGCCCGCCCGCCCGCCGGAGATGCAGCGAGCTTCTTCGTGTTTGAGCAGCGCGGTGGTGCGGGCGGGGGCCGGCGGGTGGGTGATGAGAAGCCGGCGGGATTAAAGAGCAGAGCGAAAGAAACACCCGCCCCCCCTCCTTCTGGAGGGAGGAAAGCAGAGATCAGGGACCGACTTTCTTCTTCGTGAATTCGCTCGCTGTTTCACCCACCCGCCTGCAGGCTTGTTTGTTCGTGCTCTCGCTCTCGCTCTCGAAATCTTTGTTGCCGTCCGAAAGGTTCCATTCGGTGATTCCGCCCGCTTGCGAGTGAATCCTTTCGGATCAAAGCTCTCTCCGATGCGAACGGGGAACGTTTGGTGTGTTCTGAACGCGTTCGTCCCCTGTCCGTTCGGCCGTCCCGTTCCGAATTCGTCACGCGGACCGTTCGAAACGGGCGGCGGCTGACGAATTTTGATCGACGACCGCTGCTCGTCGCTCCCGCCCGTTCCGCTTGTCCGATTCGCGGTAACACTTTGCATTCGATCCGCTTTCCACGTGCACGTGTGTTTACGAGGACTTCCGACTCGCTGCACTGTTCGTGAATTGGTTGGCAGTCGACGACTGCTTGTTAGCGGATTGTGAACAAAGACGATTACTCCCGTTGATCGTCGAAAGTTGAAAGTTCGTCGTCGTTTCTTTTCAACACGAACCGCGGCCGTTTTACACACCGGCCTTCAATCACTCTTCTCTTCTATGCGCTTTAATTAATCGTCTTTGCTCGCTCGACTGTTGCTCGTTCCAGTCTGCAGACAGTTCAGTTCGCGTCTCGATCGCTCAGAGCACCCGCAACTCCTTAAAAACGGGCCCGAAATAGAAATAATGTAAACTTTCTGCGCTCGCTTGTCGTTAGATGTGTTTACTGATGAACTCAAGAGAACTTGCCTTGAATTCGGGTCGAGTTGAACGGCAAAAAGAAACTCCTGCGAGCTCATTTGCAGCTCTCCTCTGCAGCGCTCCTCTGCAGCCCTCCTTTCGCTGCAAGCCGGCAGCGAGCTGATCGAATCGCCGCCCACGAATTCGGCGCCCTGCTCTGCGCGACGAGTGGAGATCGAAATCGCCGTCGGATTTTCGTGCTTTCGGTTTGATTTTCGAAGTTCGTCGGCGTTTCGGGCACTCCGCCGCGTAATTCATGCAAGAACCCGCATTTCGTCGTTCAACTCGCGAATTTGAAGCCGCAACGATCACTCGTGCTCTCCGCTCGCTGTTCGCCGGTTGACATCAGCACCGTTTTCTCGTGCAAACGCGCTCTCCGCTCGTTCGTTTGGGGGTCGTCGATCCAACTACAAAGTTGCTTTGGGCGGGCGGCCGGCACGTGTTTTTGCGTCCCGATTCGTCCCCAAAGGGCCCTTTTGCTTTACGAATTAGCCGAAGATTTGCGAACAAAACGGCGGTGGCGGAGGTCGAGGGGCACCGTGCCGGGCCGTCGCTTCGGCTGCAGCAGGAATCGCGTCGGAAATTCGTGTGCAAGAGCACGAGGTCGAAGCCGATTGAATTGGAGTCGAGAAACGAATGGATGGCCTCGCTGTCCACCGCGTACAAACGACCCCTTGTCGTTGATTTGAGTGCTGAAAGATCGTGCAGCTTTCCGTAATCTCTGAGCCACTTCGTTCTCCGCCCCTTTAGTCAACGAACTCGTGTGCTATATAAACGAGCGGGTGCTTATCGAGAGTTCACTTCTTTCATTGACGATGAGATGGAACAACTGAAGACGGTGGAGCTTTCCGTGCGGTCATGTGCCAAACGAGTCCACTCGTTTCTTTTGCACTTCTGCACGTCTGCACGCGCAATCCGCTTTCTTCTGCTGCCGGCCGACCGACCGGCCGGCCGCTCCAGCCCGCCGATTAGCCGCCGGCTTCTCGCAGGCGTTGGGACGAAAACATTCGAGCCGGCCGACCGGACGACTTTGGACTGAAACCCTACAGTAATTTCGAGCCAACTAATCGCATTTTGTTTTTGTGTTCACGACGAGAAGCCTCGACCGTTTGATTCTTGCGGATGCCAACGAAAAGTGGGACTTTTGGGCCACTCGTCGTCCGCTTCGATCCCGATTTGTCGGCCGGTTGGACGGCCGAGACGTCCGTGCGCATTGGCGAGACCACCCGCTCGCTTGCTGGTGAGTCGGCCGGCTTGTCGCCTACGCGGAAAGGGCGGCGGATCGTAGCTGCCGGGCGGCCTTTCGGCGAACGAGTTGGAGGGTCGAGCGGAGCACCGGGGGTCAATTACCGCCCGGCGTGGCCTTTGGACACTGTAGAGATGAAAGGTGAAGCACCTGCCCGCCCGCCCGCCTAACAACCGCCTTCTTTGCACTTCGGCCGGCTTCCCGCCGGTTTGAGTCGAGCGGGCGGCCCTCAAAAGTCGTGGGGTTCGGGACTTCTGTCCGCTTTCACGCACCTCGAGTGGCTTCTCCGTTCGATCCCCGGCTCGTGCAGTTGCTGCCGAAACGGAGAAGCCCCTCATTTGCCATGTTTTCAACCGCTTCTGTCTGTACACTTCTCTTGGCTTCGATTCAAACCCAGCCCTTAACCAAACCCTGAACTTTAAAGCCTTAAAAGAAGAACTCCACTCGCTTCTTCCCGAGTTCGCTCGCCCGCTCGTAGCAATTAGTTTGAGACTTTCGATCGCGCTCTGCTGTTTGCCGCCTTTCGTCTTTGAATCAACAGTCGCGTTCAATTAACCCCCGTTTGCTTTCGAATCAACACAGCGGCCCTCCACGGAGTCCATTAGCGAGCGGCAGACGATCGAATCGAATGGCCTTGATTCTTTAAAAGTTCATTCGGGGCGTGCGTGTGGTCCATTGGGTCGCTTATCATCGGCCGGCAGATGTTTGTTCTGAGTTACAAGCAACGTTCATTCGTTTATCATGCGGCGGCTCTTCTTTTATGCGGGAAAGTGGACGATAAAGACGGTCGTTCCCGCCCGCATTCCGCATTCAACGGGGGAATTCCGCCGTTCTCCCCGCCGGCGAAACGACGTTCTCGGGCGGTCGTAAACGGGCGCCCGAAGGCGGAGATCATCGGGGCGGCAGTCGTAAAGCGAGAAGCCAGGGGATTGTCGTCGTTCTTTCGGTGTTCACTTGACTCAAGTGAGTTGCAAGCAGAAAGAACAAGAGGGATTCGTTGATGAGTGCTGTTAGATCACGCTTCTATCTTCTGCTGATCAAGTCGGGGTCCAAGAGAACAAGGCCGACTGTTTTACGCTTCTGTCGGCTCGCGGGTGAATTGGCGACCTTTCGGACGAAAACAGAAGCCGAAAGAAACCAACGGGAAATCATTTTCGTTCGTCAAAGCGGCGGCGATTCGTCCGGCGAGACGGTCGGTCGTGTTTTCGGCTGCGAATCGCAAAGATTTATGACTCCCGGGCTGGCGGTCGTGCGGCTGCGAACGCGCCGATGTTGCGATATAATTTGCAGAAGAACGGGCAAGGGGAAAGACCGAAGATTCGAAACATTCGTGTGCCTTCGAGCCGTTCCTGCTACTCTTTTGAGTTCCTCATCGTTGCGGATAATCAAATCGATTAGTTGCTGAACTCCTGTGCGCGACGTGCTGGAAACTGTAGCCCGCACTGCACTGCACAGTCGACCGCCTGCACACTACCTTCCAATCATTTGCGAACACTCAAGCAGTTCGCTCAAGCCCTCGTTTAATTCGGGCGACCTTCGTACATCGACGAGAAACTTTCGCCGCTCATCGCGTTGATCGAAAGGTTTGATGTTTGGCGTTTCAGATCGAAGCGGGAAACACGCGAGAAGCGGTCGATTGGTGTGCCGCCCGTAAAGAAGTTCGTTTGGTCGTCGTGTTCGTTCGATTCGTGTGTGTGTGAAGCGATCGTGTCGATTGTGCGGGACGTTCACGTGCATGTGTTGTTCGTTTTCTTTCTTTCTAACTGATTGCTTTCTTCTGTTCTTTCCTTCTTCGATCACCCATCGTTCGTTCGTTCGTCATCAAAAGTCGTCCATTTGTGTGAAGCGAGTGAGCAGGCGGACAGCCGCCACGGGCGGGCGTGAGTGACGAGCAGGCGGGCGGCGGGTTGTTCGTCCTTTTTACCGTTTTTCCGCTCGAACGACCGCCGTTCTCGCCCGCCCTGTCGGCCGGCCGACGGCTTTGAATCGAAGGGCAGAGCGGCGGGTCGCCCGTTCGCCGCGGAGACTCCCGACTTTCCGCCCGCCCGCCCGCTCGCAAGAATTTTCGCTCTGAATTTCGCGAAAAGCGAGAATTTCGGTGAGCAAAGGAGAGTAGTTCACTCGTTGCTCTCGCCCGGCGGCGTTGGGCGCACGGGAGTCGGAGCGAGAGGAGATCACAATCGAACGACCACCCGCAACTTCGCGCTTTGTCGTCTTTTGCGAGTGCTCGCTTTTCGCTCATTGTCGACCTTCGATCTTCGCTCGCTTTCCCGTTGCATGCAACTTGTCGATCGAATTTCCGCGCCTTCTGTTGGAGGAATTTGCGGAGGATGTCGTCGCGCGGCACCAAGAACGCTGCATTTTATAACGAAAGAGAATGAAATACGGTGCATGCGTTCCGTTCATCCACTCGTTCTTCCCGTTGTTTTCCATCCGAAAGTACGAAGTGATTAGAGCTGAGCCAAAAAATTGCCGCTCGCCGTCTGATTTATGGCCGCACACTCCGGCGATCGATGGCCGATCGGCCGCTAAAAGCGAGCGAGTGGACGTCCAAGAACAACATTTGTTTGGGGATTGATGCCCGTTGATCGTGTTGAACGGCCCCGAATTGCTTTCGTTTGGTTCCATTCCTCGCGTCGTTTGAATCGAAGCAGAGACGAAACGGGAGTGGCGGACGGGTGTTTTTGAAGATCGACCGCCGACCTTCTCGCCCGCCCGTCCGCTCGCCCGCTCGTCTCTCTTCGTCGATCAATTCGGGAGCGACCGACGCGGAGGAAAGAGGAGACGAGCGGTTTGTTGACGCCGCCGCCGGGAGCAGCCGAAAGAACGAACTCGTGCCCCCCTCGGTCGGCAGCCGAAAGACCGCAACTTCTCGCCCGCTTTTATCGCAACTCGCCGCCCGTCTTTCCCGGTATCGATTAGGGGGAAAGAAATGAGTTTACGGCCTGCCGCCCCACCGCCAACGATAACAGTCGATGATTGCAATTAGGCGAAGGCGAAGGGGAGTGCGTGTAATTGATCGCTTTCTTCTCTCGTCCGTGCTCTCGTTTGTACACCGCCCGGTGATCAATCGACGGGCTTCCGAACGACCGACCGGCGGCTGTTTTCGGTACGTCGGTCGAGCGGTCGGTCTTTTGAAGATCGAAGCGTCGTGAACGTGCGGTGGCGGTCGTCTGCAATGTCGCCGCTCGTCGTTCGTGTTGAAAGTTCTTCCATTGGGGCGTCTTATTTTCGTTTGTCTTTGGGTTCCTGTTGTGCTGTGAAGAGAAAGAGCAGACGGTTTGATACTCGCCTTTTCGCATCGTTCATGCCGGTAGCTAAACGCAGCCTACCATCATGTTTGTTGTTTCCATCAGCCGGCTAACAACTCACGAGCCAATCCAGTTACTCGCCCCTGTTCACCCGCTTACCGCCTCGTCCGGCTCGTTTGGAGTGGAGGCGGGTGGGGTGAACGTAGAAACGAGGGGCGAGTTTCCCTCCAATCGCTCACGAACGCTCGTCCGTCGACCACTCGGCCGGCTGGACGACAGTGATTGTCGGTGAGAAACGGCGGGGATTTGCATTCCAAGCGCTTCTGTTCCGAATGTTCCCTTGTGTGTTCGACCCTCCGTTCTCTTCAGCGTTCTTCGAATTCCGATGGACGGCCGGCCGCCCACCTGCTCGCTGTTTTCCATCAACCGAATGATGCAATCCGGGCGGCACGTTCGCTTGCAAAAGCGGCGGCTTGCAGCCACGAATCCTCGCGCCCTTGCCGTTGCGGAGTGCACGCGCCTTCGGGCCGGCGGTTTAATGCGATTTCGGCGGCCATTGAGGCGGCCTGCGTGGCTGGCCGTTTGGCGGATGATCTGCGGTCGGCCAGGTGGGCAGGGGTGAGTGAGTGGTCACGAGTTGCTTCGAGATAATCGAATCGAGCAGAGGAGGTGGGTGGAGGGAACGTGGGGCAAGTGGTCTGATTTCTCCCTCCCTCTCCTGGTCGAGTGATTACCCCGACCTTCGTTCATCTCTCCTCTCGCGCTTGTAGTGATCTCCGTCGTCTATTCGGGGAGTTTGCGGCGATTAGCCGCTTTCGTCGCTCGCAGCCGCCCGCTCGCTCGTCATTCCAGCGGGCGCCCGTCGAATCAAAGCGGAGATTGTCGCGCACGAGCTCCGAACGGCTTTCCGCAGCCCGGCCGCGCGTTTTTAATTTGCCAAAGAGCACCCCGCCGGCCGGTCCGCCCATGCCCTTGCGATCTTCTGCGAGCCGTTGGACGACGAGGCCGTTCGGCAGCGTCATTTCGCTCCAACGCCTCGCCGCTCGTGTCGACGGCGAGCGGCGTGCACTCTACCGTAACGTTCGTTCGGCCAGACTTGCTGTTGGTCTCTGCTTGTCGTTTGTGAACTTGGATTGCAGTTCGTGTTTGTAGCCGGTGTCGACCGTCCTCTCATCGTTCGTCAGGTGACTGTCGGCCGTGAGTCGCTCCGCTTCCATTTTTCTTCTGCTCAATCACTGCGCTTCACTTGAAGCAGGGCTTCTCCTCATTGTCGGAGAGAGAACATGCGGGATTTCCGTGTCGTTTATTCGCTTTTGTGTGTTGACATTCGATGTTTTAATCCCCCAATTATGACGACAGCCGGGCGGCCCGTCCGCTCGACTTGTTTTGCGGCCGGTCAAACCGCAAATTCGGGGGCGGGCCGGCGTGACGTCAAACGGCGCCCATCGGGGCGGCCGGCGTGTTCGTCAAAACGGGGGCAGCAGGACGGCCGAGCGGGAGGGGAGCGGGGGGATAAGACGAGAAGAATAACCACAGTAATGACCCCGCCGCGTGGCCCGACAGACTCGAGGGTCTTCTGCTCGTTTGTGCCTCCAAACGAGGTCGATTCTTGGTTGGTCGTCTTCCTGCCACTTCTCCCCTCTTCCTTCCTCCCCTCCCCTCTCGTCGTTCGCCTTCATTCATCAAAGGAGGCCAACCGAGCGCCCAGCAATCGACAGAACGCGGTGGCTTCTTTTTACCGTGGGCCTGCCGCCAAGCGACTCGGACGGGCGGCCGGAGGAACGACCGGGGGATTAAGTTCGTTGCGATAGTGTCCGCACTGCCGCCCGCCCGCCCGCTCGAACGGCGGCGGCACGAGGCGGCAATTCGAACGAATGTCGGGCACACGCACTCGCTTCCCATTGACAAGAGAGCCGAGAGGACGAAAAGAAACTTGGCCGTCCGTCCGCTGACGGCCGGCCGTCAAATCGGGCATGTGTTCATCCGCTCGCTCGCCCGCTCGTCGCCTTCGGTCGGCCGTCCGCTCGGCATTCGGGACGCCGCCGGGCCGTTCGCTTCGCTAACGCGAAGGGCGCCGTCGGGAGCGGGCGGCCGCCGAGTTGAAAGTTTCTCGACCGTCTTTCCACTTTGAGCACACGCCCGCCTGCCCGCTTGGCCGCTTTGTTCGTCAAAATGCGAACCGATTGAACTCGGGGCTCTTCTGCACGGCGGCATCCTCTTTGCGTTCTTTCGGCCTACTGTGGGTGGGAATCCTCGGCCTCGTTGGAAGGCAGCGACTGTCGACTGCTGACGGTCGCGAACGTTTTGCTTTGCTCTCCTCAACTCTGTTGCTCGTTCAACGACAAACGAACAGGCGAACGGCGGCCGTTCGGTGCCATCGGCATGTTTCGTCGTTTTGTTTTCCGCCCTTCTCTCCGTTCCGTTCGCTCTCACTGCTGCTGCTGCTGCTGGAGGGCGCTCTTCGAATGTAATCCAATACCCGCCGTCCGCCCGTCTGCCGTCTAGTGGGCGATGTTTGCCGTCCGCTCCGCCGCCGCCGCCGAGTAGAAGCGAACGTTCGAAGATGAAAGTTTCGAGATGAAAGTTCGCATCGTTTTTCTTTTATGTGTGCCTTACGGTTGCCGACGTAAAGCAGTTGGCTTCTTCTGTTTCGAATGGGATTCGAGCTGCAAACACACTTCTTTTGAAATGATGAACCGCAAAGGGAGGAGCACGAACCGCAGGGTCATGGCCGACGGCTGTCTAATTTTCTTCCTGCTGATGGGTTTCTGGAGAGCTGAACGGAACGGGGGCGTTCCGCGTGCTCGTTCCTTTTTATATCACGAAGAAACAATAGCCTTCTACTTTCCACCATGCAATCGCCCCCGTGACCACGTTTTCACGAGCAACAACCGGCCGTTTGCATCAAACCGCTCGTTCCGCGAATTCCCCCTTCTTTTCTTCCAGCCCGTTTCCGGAGGGCTTTTACGCACTTGGCGGTCAAGAACGGCGTCCAATTCGGGCACTTCGCGTGTGCAAATGAGGGACGGCGCGTGTGGGCGGCAGCCGCCCGTGGCATTTCTAATGGCAGAAGAACGATTCTTCTATTCCTATGAATCGATTGAAGAGGACCAACTCGTCCGACTCCTGATCTTTCTCCTCGTCAAAAGTGTTGAGCTCTCGGCTGAAAATAGCGGCAGCTGATCGTGCTGGAGGGGGGGCGGTTGCAAACGACCCAGAAGTCACGAGCCGTGTGCACAAAGAAGTGGGAAGGAGCGGAGAGCTACAATCCACCTGCCCGGCCTGCCTGCCCGCTTCTTCTTCTTCCTCCTTCGTTTTGTTTACGCCCCGCAGTTACCGAATGGTACCGCTGCTGCGAGAGCGCAAAGAAGATGGAATTTCTGATGTTCACGTGCCCAAAAGTGCACGTTCGCTCCAAATCCGCTCGACCTTCTCGTCGGCTGCCGCTTGCCGCTTGTCGTTCGTCGTTTGGAGTGCGCAGTGCAATGCAAATGCCACTTGGAGCGTTTGGCCGAGAGCGAAGAGATCCCGAACTTTCCGCCTGTTGTCGTTGGATCAAAGAGCAGAAGTCGATTAGCCGAAGCGGCGGCGGTTGTTGTCGTTCGGTTTGCACGCGAGAAATTGGATTCGATTTCTTCACGCCGCTCGCCGCGTTCCACCTTCCGCTCTCCCGTTCGCCTGCTGCTTTTTGATCGTCCAAACAACACGGCGACGTTTGGATCCAATTTCCGCTCCTTTTCGTTTCGCTCCGTTCTGCCCGCCGTCGGTGGTCGGTCGGCCGGATGTTTCTTCTGTGAAATTAATTACCGGATTTCTTCTTCTGCGTGCTGAGTAATTCGAGGAGTTGAACGGACGCTCCATCCGACTTCCTCCTTGAACGGGCGGGACAGGTGCTCCTCTTCCTCTCCGCTTCCTTTTCTCCGGCTTCCTGCTCCGAATCCGGAAGCGGTTTGATTCGGCGGTCGTCGTGGCCGGAGGTCGAACTTCGGCACGAGCGAGCGAGCGGATGACGAGCGGTCGGGCCGGAGACTTTCGTTCCCGCCCGACCGGTTCCCTTTTGTCCGCCTGCAGCGCACGTTCGAATTCAAAGTCCATCCGGCCGGTCGGTCGGCCAACCGGGCGCCTGCTTCCGTTTCTTCTCAATGGAAGTCGTGATTAGAATTCGCAAGAAGGTCGTTTTAATCCGAAGGCCCACCGGCCGAACGGACGCGAGGCTAATTACCGCTTGGACGGTCGGCCGTGACCTTCGGGGGCCGACGGAAAGGACGAACGTTTGTAACTTCCGCCCAACCGTTCGCCTCGTTCTCTGTAGTCGGCATTCGCAGAAGGAAGGTGCGTGTGGTCGAGGAAGGAGGCGAAAGGGGAGATTCATTCGATGAAGCGCGCTTTCGGTTTGCAGCAGAACAATAACAGGTAAATGAGCTTACAATTAGCGATGAGTCAGGCGAAGAAACTGATAGGCATGCAGTCATCAGAGAATTGCTTCCGTGTTTGATCCCATCGGACTAGCTTTCCGGTAGCTCATCTCCGAATCAAAATTCTCACCCGTCTGATGACCGACCGTCCTTCCGCTCGCACTCGCGTCCGCCCGCAAGACCTCAACGAGCAACCGGCCGTCTTCTCCGCGCCCACCCGCCCGCCGCCCTCTTGGCCACGAGCCGCGAAGTTCGCCTCGCGTTTTGCATTCGGCCGGCCGCCTCGAGGCCGCGGGACTCGCCGCTTTTTCGTCGTGTCGTGTGTTTTGGACGCTGCGTGGTCCGCCCGCTCGGCCCCGCCGGCCGCCGCTGCGGAACGGCCGCAAATTTGTTCGACCGACTCGCCCGCACGCTCGCTGCTGCTGCGACGGCCGCCGTTTTGCTCATTGAACATCGGAGACGGGGCAGCGGGGAAGCCGGCCGGCCGTTCGGCCGCGTCGTTTCCCGTCGGCCAAGCGGCGAGAACGGGGGAAAGCGGGGAGTCGGGGCGGGCGGGCGGCCACGAGGACGGCGGCCGAAAAGAAGCGAGGGACCCCGACTGCCCTCACGCCCGCCCCCCGCCGTCCTCCCGCCATTCAAGCGGCCGGCCGCGTGTTCTCGCCGGCGGGCAGACGGCCACGGCGCCGCGGCAGTCGAGCGGCGGCCAAATTTCTTCGGCGGTCTTTTGGACGAGCGGGCGGGCGGCGTGCGTGTTTGCGGATTGCTTGTTTTGGGCCACGTTCTCGCCGGCTGCTCGGCGTCCCCGAAGGCCGTCCGCAGAACGCACGTCATGCGGGCGGGCGGACGCGTGTTGGTCGTTCGGTTTCGACGGTTGCTCGCGCGCTTGTTTCCGAGCGGGCGGCGGGGTCGCGTGGAGGTCCGCTTTCCATCGATTCGCGCCCGCGGCTTCCCGTTGGCGCCCGGCGACGATTTGCGTCACGTTAGGCGCCCACTGCCGCCCGCCCGCCGCCGTCGACGAGAAGCAGACAGCCGCCGCGGAGTCCGTGGATTCCGCGATGTTTTTTCGTCGTCAACGAGCTTCGCGGGGGAGTTGCTGCGGATCGTCGATGATTGTCCGCAACTCTCCGCTCTATCTCGTTGGCCACGATCGCCGACTCGACGCTCGCAGTCACCTTCGGATCGCGCTTTTGGTGCAAGTTGGCGTCATCCCCCGCCGCCCCCTACACCCGCCCGCCGGCTCGTGTGTTTATTTGCATTTCTGCGCACTCCCCTCCACTCCCTCCGGAGGGTGAAACGGGCGGGAGAAGAAGCGACTTACCGACCGGGCGGGCGGCGAGCGAGCGGCCAGTCGGTTCGTCGCGAGGTCGACCGGCTGCATGACCGCTCGGCCGATCCACCGGGCAGTCGGCCGGGCGTTTCGTTTCGATCCGCAAGAAGAATCGAGGTTCTCCTTTGGCCAATCCACCTGACGGCGGCCGACTTCTTTCCGTCCGGCTAATCGAATCCCCACCTCTTCGAGGGCCGTTCGGTGGCACGCGTTTGATTTTTGATCGTCCAACCGTCGCTCACCGGCAGCCGAGCGAGCGTCAAGGTGAGAGGCTTGAAGCGCAACGGACTGGCTGCTCGCCTTTCGAACGGCCGGCCGACAGCACGGCGAGCGAACAGCCACGCACTCCGCCGTTCTTCTTCTCGCCGATGCGCAACCTTTTCGGCGGTCGGCGGGCGTGAAAACAAACGTGTAAACTCCAACGTGCGGCTTCTGTTCGCCTCTAGCCGGCCGCCAGACCGCCGCTCGCTCGTTTGTACGCCGCCGTTCGCCCGTCCTGCTCGTCGCCCGCCCGCTCGGTCGGTCGGTCGGTAGTCGACGGACGGACGGGAGTGCGCATTCGCCAAAATCGTCCCGTTTTTGTCGCTTTGTGTCGAATTCGCGCCCTGCCGTCCGTGAAGCCGCCTTTTGCAATGAACACGAGATTTCCGTTGCGTTCGTTTCTATACGTGATCCTTCGTTCGTTCGTTCGTGCCGTCCTTGCTCATCTCCTTGACCTCTGTTCTCATTTCAACGCTTCAGATTACGCCTTTGGATCGCCAATCGTCTCCGTTGCGCACGTGACGAAAAGCAGGCGGACGGCCGTTGACTCGTCGACGTGCTCAACTCCCCTCAAACCCACCAACCCACTCACTCACTCTTCTGTTCGTGCCCTTGAATCGCCCACCCGTTCTCGTCGCGATGATCGCTGTGAGGTCGGGCAGAAGACCCGCCTTCAAGATGTGGCCGCCCGTCCTCCTCCTCGCCGCCTTCTGCGGCCTTGCGGCCTCCGGGCAGCAGTTCTCCTACACGCGCAATTGCATCGACGAGCACCACAAGGTTCGTTTAGGGATTGTTAGAGTAAACAATCGAATCCGTGGGGCTAATCTGAAGGCCGCCTTCAATTAGGGGTCTTGTTTATTCGTTGGGGCCAAATTATGGCGTGATTCTTTCGACAATAATCCCCGGTTATCCCCCTTCTTTCTGTTGCTTCTCGTGTCCTTTCGTTCGCTTTTTTCTGAACGCAGCCAGCGGAGATTAGCGGGTTGGGGGGCCGGCTGTCTGCAGTCTCGACCGCCTACAAAATGGCCGATTGTCTGGACTGACCGTCCACCGACCACCTACACACTCGAATCGAATCGAAGCAAAAAACTTTCGTCAACTGACTTGATTCAAAATTTAAACGAAAATCATCGTCCTTCCGCAATCGACGACTTGTGATCCAAATGACGTGAAGCTCTGCTGGTGCCCTCAAATCTCGTTTCGTATTCCGCCCAACGGTCGGGGCGGTCGGCCGGTCGGTCGGCTGGTGTTTCGGACGGCTTAAAATTTCGTGGCCACTCAGCTGTTTGTCCGCCGCGTGACTCACGACGCCGCCGAAAGGTCAAGAACTAACGAGACAGGGGGGTTTTCGTTGGATTTGTACCTTGAGGGCGACAACGCAAAAGATGAGCTTTGATCTACGAGACTATCGCAAAAGAAAGAACGCAGTACTCGACGAATAATCGTCGTTTGTTGCAGGACATCAAGTGCACCGTCGAAATCGGTGAGTCGCCTTCAATGCAAGGATCATCCATTCATCTCGTTTTGTTTCAGTTGATTGTGACGCCGACCTCGCCTACCACCAAGTGGCGAACTCGTCGCTGGTGCCCGGCGAGGCGCACGACATCCGCATCGAACCGGTCGCCAAGACGAGCTCCCGCCGGCAGGCCGAAGCGTACCATCTGTCCGTCGATGTCTCCTTTCAAACGCCCCCGAACAGTGAGCAGCAGAAGAGGAAAGAAGTAATTGAATTCGGTTGCTCAGACTCGACCCGCCTGCTGCAAGGCTTCTTCGTGGAGATCGAGTCGGACGACCAGAAGACGCGCCTCTGCTTCCTGTTCAACGTCTCAGAAACCGACTGGACGCCGCAAGCGATCGCTTCTTCGGTTCGTCCCTGCCGCTTTCCTTCCTCCAATCCAACGATCGCTTGATTGCAGCCCCGCCTGCACTTCTCCACCGAAAATCTGTTCCGCTTCGACCAAAAATACGACGTGACCGTGAGCTCGCTGCCCGAAAGCGTGAAGAAGACGAGCTCGGCCCACAAACACGTGCAGATGCCGCACAACCCGCGCTCGTCCAGCTTCAGCAACATTCTCTCGCCCAACTGCTCCAAATACTGTGAGCTCTTATGCATTCATTCGCTCGATGTACTCGCCGCTTTCAGCCCACCCGTACGCGAGCAAGTGGACGGCCGGCTTCCGGAAGATCTCGTTGAATTCGATCCATCGGAGCATCGAAGTGCAGTTCGTGGGCGCCCCGCCGCAGTATTGCTTCGAGCAGTACGAAGTGCGACTGTTGGACGAGACGGGCCTCGAACTGCTGCACTCGGACGTCATTTCCGTCGACCAGATGAGCGCCGAAGTGATCAACAACCGCACGATGTACTTCGGCGAGTACACGTTCGGCGGTCTCGTCCTCAACAAATCCTACATCCCGTCGGTGATTGCGGTCGAGCGGGCTGCCGATGGGCGCTGTTTGTGTCCCGTTCACGGCACCGACCCCTACGATTCGACGGTCGTTTGCTCGTGCATCGGAGCCGAGTCCAATCCGATCAAACTGCCTCGTAAGTCCCCCACTCCTCGTCCACCCGTTCATCCTTCTTTGCTGCTTCAGTGGTGATCACCGAGGGCACGGAAGCGAACACGAACACGTCGGTGCCCAACGAAAAAGAGCCGGAGAAGGTCGAAGAGAAGGAGTCCAGTGGATGGTGGGGAAGAAAGAAGTGAGCAGTCGGTCAATCGATTCGGTTTGCAGGACGATGTACATCCTGATGGCGTTCCTTGCGATTGCGACCGGGTCGGTTGCATTGTGTTGATGCTGAAGCGCGTCTATCGGCACTACGCGCGTCGCGGCAAGATGGTGCGCATTCGGTTCATCCACGACCGCTCCAGCGAGGACCTCAGCTCGCTGCCCACCAACCAGACGAAGGCGCTGCTCGAGCCCGCGGGCATCGTGCTGAAGAGCGGCGACCTGAACGTCCTGATCGTCTACGCGCACGACACGCCCGAACACGACGCCGCCGTCCTCGCGCTCGCCGACTTCCTTCGCCAAGTTTTCCACTTCGACGTTCACGTGCGTTCTCCCTCCTCCTTCCTCCTTCAATCAATCCTTTCGTTGTTCAGCTGGACGTGTACGACGCGGAGCAGATCGAAAAGAACCTCATGGACTACCTTTCGTCGTCGATCATCAACGCGGACAAAATTCCTCGTCGTGAATTCGATGGGCGCCCGCCAGCGCCATCAAGCGAAAATCCAGGCGATCTCGGGCGGCGGCTTCGTTGTCGAGAACAACGAGCCGACGGCCTTCGACGCGCTGTTCACCTCCCAAATCGACATGGTCTTGCAGTGAGTACAACGATTGAAAGCATTCCCTTCATCCCTTTCGTTTGTTGCAGACACCACTCGGTCGTGTCCGTCCGCTTCGACTACGCGCAGTTCGAGGACGTTGTGCATCCGCTGCAGGGCTCGCTGCAGTACGTGCTGCCCGCCAACCTCACGCCGCTCCTGTGCGCGCTGACCGGCACGAATCTGAAGGGCGACCCGCGGCTGAGCGGCTACTCGCCGGAAGCCGAACGCCTGACGGCGGCCATCGAGCGGCAGCGCGCTCGAATCGCCGCCGATCCGGTCGGCTGGTTCGCCGCGACGCACCATCGGCGCGCCCGAACGGCCGCCCAGCCGTCGCTGCTGCCCGCCTCCAGCGTTCTGCCCACGCTGCCCGCCCTCGTCCCGTCGATGTCGACGCTCCCGACGGAGTCGATCGGCGGCGACGACTTCGCGGAGGACCAGCGCGAGGTGGACAGCGGCGACCTCGACCTGCAGAGCGGCGCCCACGTGCGCGTCGAGTCCGTCAACGAGCTGGAGGACGACGACGATCGGCAGCTCCTCCTTCAACACCGAAAGAGGCCGAAGAAGGCATGCATTTGCCGCTTGTTGTTGAGGAGACGCGGATACCCACCCTCCAACAGACGGTCCTCGAAGTGCCGGTCGAAGAGCCCGCCCTCACCGTCCCGCCGCCCACGCCGCTCGGTGGACTTCGAGCCCGCCGACTCGGGCGTGTACGACGAGACGACGATGCTGACCTCCGACTCGCTGGAGCAGGCCGAAGACGAGGAGGACGGCGAGCAGTTCGCCCACCAACCCGCCGGTCTCACGCGCCTC
Source organism: Aphelenchoides fujianensis (assembly GCA_024699865.1). NCBI lineage: Eukaryota > Metazoa > Nematoda > Chromadorea > Rhabditida > Aphelenchoididae > Aphelenchoides > Aphelenchoides fujianensis. Next base: position 67,651 of record JAMPIO010000265.1, read on the forward strand.
CCGCCCGCCAAGCAGAAGTGGCAGCGGCAGGAGGACGAGCAGATGGACTCGGGCCTCGTCAGCGACGTCGACCTGCACATGATCTCCGCTTCATGACCTCGCCGCCCGGCTCGTCCGCGAAGGTCCGCAAATCCCCCACTCGTCGATAACCTCAAGAATGCGCAACAAGAAGGTTCTTCCCTCTCATCGTTCATTCGTTTCGTCTGTCCATTCGTCTAATTGTCTCGATGTCTACCTACCGGTACTCCACGCAATCCTCCTCCGAATCCATTCGTTTCGAACGCAACCCTCCGCTCCGCGCATCGCATAATTTTTCCCCACCCATCGTTCAATCGTTCGTTTGTTCTCACTCAACGCATCGTTTTGTACAAAATTCGGATTGATTCTTCGATTAGTCCCCCGCCGCTCCGTCTGCCGGTTTGTTTCCTCCCGAACACACTCGAATATCACGAATGCCAACCTCTTCCTCCTTTTGTTTGTTGAACACACCCGGTGATTCCCTCTAGTTATTCCCCTTTCCGTACAGTTAATTGCAAATCGAAGAATTTTGTACAAACCGAATGGTTGCATTCAGGCTCATTCTTCTTCTCCCCCACCACCCACCGTTTGATCACTTCTCAACCGTAAGCTAAAATAACCCCCCTCGTTGTTCGTCTCTCAACTCCAATACGGGCGCCCCACAAACTAGTGAGTTTTTCCTTCCCCTCCCCCTTCTGTCGTTCGGTTTCGTCCCCGTACAGCTCCATTTCCTCTCCACAAATTCCGCGTGATCTCCACTCGTTCCATTGATCGATTGATGTAAATAAGTGACTGGATTGTAATTATTTTCGTTCTCGTTCGTACATGCATAAACTTCTGAACAATAAGAACCACAAATTAATTAAGAGTTTATTTAAAAGAAGTTACCGAATGAAAAGAATAAAAATTTGAATAAAATCTGCTCGAAGGACGCGCCGCAAGGCGGTCGTTCGAGTGTGAAGCGGTCGGAAGGCAAACGGAAAGGGGGGCGCTAATTGCATCAAGTGAGTGGGGGGTTCAGACAACTAAAGGAGGATGACTGAAGGGTGCGGCTAATTGAAAGGAAGAACGAGTGGAAATGCAGGAATCGAGCGAGAGAACTGAAAGAAGCGGGGACCTTCGGGGAGGCGCCGCGTGTTCACGGGTGCGGAAGCAGAGGAGCGGGGGTAAGCGGTTCGAATCTACAGCCATTGGGATGAGCACACGGATGCAACGAAGGAGGAGGAGTGAGAGTTGGGATGCGATACCCGCATTTCTTCGAGAGTTTAGGGAGCAAAGAGATTCCGTTCGGTTCAGTGGGTCGGCTACTTGAAGCGCTGGGAGAGCTGCGAGAACTGCTGGCCGATGTGCGCGTAGAAGGCGGCCTGCTGCTCGAAGTACTCGCCGAGCATCTTGCGGAAGTCGTCGTTGCGCTCCTCGTTCAGCTGCGTGATCTCCGCCAACAAGGCGTACGTGATCACGTCCACTCGCTGGCGGATCGCTTCGGCCTCTTGGGGCGTGAGTTTGTTCTCCGCCTGCAGCCGCTCGTTGTCGCGCAGCTTCGCAATGGCCGACTGAAAGCAACCAACGAGATGAGTGACTGAAAGTGAGGAGTGGAAGGAACCTTGTGGACGTTCAGCATGTCCGGAATGTTCGAGAGCAGCCCCTTGTAGGTGTACAGCCAATCCAAAAGCTGCTCCATGCCCCGCTTGCCGTGCTCCTCGTGCTGCTGCCCGATGTTGTGCAGCACGTGGGCGGACTCCTTGATCGCCGCCGTCACCGTCGTGCCTGCAACCCAGCAATCAAATGAAAGAGAAGGAAATGCGGGGGATTACCGGCCGACTGGTCGATTTCGAACGATTGGCCCAACGCGCCGAAGGCGGCCGCAATCTTCTGCCAATTCGATTTGTACGCTGCAATCGAACCGAATCGATCGAATTCGTTCTCTTTCGATTGGGAACTCACGTCCGACCAGCCGCTTCTGCGACTCGTTGATCCTCTCGTACAGCCCCCGGACGCTCTCGTCCATCGAGCGGTTGCAGCGATTGAAGCCGTCGATCTGCTGCTCCCTGAACACACGGAGGATGAGGAAGAAGAAGAGGGATCGATCACGTACATCCAACCCAAATCAATGGCCTTCGGCGGGACCTTGACGCAGTGGAAGAAGTTGCCGCCCACGAACTCGTCCTTCTCCGCCTGCCGCTTCCCGTTCTTCCACTTCTTCTCGTCCGTGCACGTCTGCAAGCGAACAAAGGAATGAATTGGAGGGGAGAACGAACCATGAAGTGCATCCACACGTCCGATTGGCCGAGCACCGGGTGCTTGCAGATTTTGTTGACCCACAACTGCAGGATGTTCTTCCGATGCTCGATTAGGTCCTCTTCGTAGCGGCCTGCAAGCGAGGGATGAAAGAGAAGAGTGGAAGGAAAGGACTCACCGGCCACTTGCTTCTCGGGCAACGGCGGCGAGGGAATGAGCAGGAACTTCGAGCTGAACTGTTCGTAGAGCCAATCGAAGTGCTTGTAGCGCCGCGAGACTTGAATGCCGCCCAGCGAGGAGGTCAGCGAGTAGGCGATGAAGGACTTCAAGCCCCTTCAGCTTCGACTCCTTCTTCGGCTTGTCCACCACGCACGAGTACGTCTGGGGCGGCGGGGCCCAGCGGACTTCGTTGTTCGCGAACTAAAGGACGAAGATTATTGAAGAAGAGGGATGAGTGGAAAGCTCACGGTGATCTCGTACATCTGCGAGGGCGCGCTGCTCACTTTCGACGTGTCCAGAATGAACGCTTCCATGCCGGTCTTCACGAAGTTCGAGAAGCTGCAAGCGAACGGAAGAATTGAAGAGGAGGGTGATGAAGGGAACGAACCGGTTGATGTTCTTCATGCGAGTGGTGCCGCCGCCGCCCTGTCGACCGAGCGAAGTGGTGTCCGGGCCGGCCGAGCGGCTGCGCGCCACCGCCGTTCGTTGGTTCGTGGCATCCTGCAAGCATTAGAGGTCAAAGAACGAATGGAATGAGCGGGATGAGGGGCACAACATCGAGTACAAAGGAAGAAGAAGAGCTATTAGAGATGAAGACGACCACGAACACCTTCAACGACGATCACAGACGATCACCAACGACGTCGAGCGAACCTTCGCCGCGGCGGGCGGCTCCTTCGTGTCCGAACGGGGTGACGAGGCGGCGGCGTCCGGCGGGCGGTCCTTCTGCTCGCGGTCCGAGTGGAAGAAGGAGTCCTCTTCGGCGATCGACAGGTCCGTCCGCGAGCCCGAGGTGCCGCGCGAGTGGGAGCGCTGGCGGCCGCCGTTCGCCGCCTGCGCGCCGCCGGCGTGCTTCTCGTCGTGGGCGGACGTGCGGCCCTCCTATTCGAGCACAAATCAACCCTCCTCTCATTGAAGCAAAAAGCCCCCAATGTCTCTCTAAAAGATCCCCCCAGTGCGCACCGAGTTGGCCTCCGAGTAGGCGACCGAGAAGGCGCGATGCGAGCGGTGCTCCGGCTCGCAGTTGCTCGACGAACGGGGCCGCGTGAACAGCATTCTTTCCGGCGATTAGCGGGCGATCAATAAACCAGCGAAAGAAGCGGGAAGAACGAGGAGAAGAGCGCACCACGAACAGCAGCGAGGAAAGCGGCGGAAATCGAAGCGAATTCCAAAGTCGACTGGCCGAGTCGGTCAAAATCGGCCATGCGGCCGCCCGCTCGGTTTCAATTGAGTTGCGTGCGGAAAGAGAAGAACGAAGCGAACAATGGGCGCCTAATCCAAACTGCCGCCCATCTTCTTCTCGGCCAAGGCCCGGAAGTTCGCTCCGACGAGTCGGCGGACCGCAGAAGCGGAGGAAACCGAAGAAAAGAAACTCCAAACGGCAATCAGAAAGCGGAGGGACGTTCAATTGCAGCAGTAGAAGGAAGAAATCGGCAATCGATCGAAAGGAAAACTCACTCCGCCGGCGCCGTCCTCGTCGTCCTCCGTCCACTCGTCCTCGAAGTCGTCGTCCACGTGGTGGTTGTTCGCGGTCGGGGCGGAGGTGCCGCTCAGCGACGGGTAGGCGGACGGAATCGACGGCACCGAGCCGCCCGTCGGGATCGCCGCCGAGGGGACCGCTGAAATCCATTCGATGCATTCAATCAGTCGATTCTTGTGGACGAACCGGGAGCAGCAGCCGGCGTGTCGTCGGCCCACGGGTCGGGGAAGGAGCCGCCGATGACGGCCGGCAGGGGCGGCTTCGTGAACGAGGGCTTGAACTCCGCACTCGGCGGCTTCGGCAACGCGGCGGCCGGCTGCGGGGCGGCGGGCACGGGCGTGATGACCGGCGTGATCGAGGCCTGAAACAAACGGGTATGAGTGAGGAATTTAATTAAAGGAGCAAAGAAGGATTCCATTCCATTTATCCCAATTTCTTTTCCCTTTAATCCCCGACCCCCGATGGCTCGTGCCTTCTTGCGCGGACTGCCGTGTGCCGACCGAACCAAGCAGGAGGTGAGCGGGCGCGGCGGCAGGTTGGGGTCGGCGGGGCGGTGGTTCGGCTCGAGGTCGGTGGTGGTGAGCAGGACGAAAGAAACCTGACGTTGGGCGGCCGTCGGCGACTGCGCCTCGCCGCCCGCTTCTTCGGCCGCGACGAGCGGCGCCGCCGGAGCGGTCGGCGGCGTCGACGCGCCCGCCGCGGGCTCCTCGGCCTGCAGCACGGAGCACGTGTGTCGACGGCGAAGTTGCGCGCGTTTCGCTTCGAGCAGGCGGGCGGCCAGCGACTCCGGCGGCGCCCCACCGCTCGGCTGCCCGTACTGATCGACCGCCCGGCGGATGCCCGACGAGAAGAGCATCGATTCGCTTCTTTCTGCGAGTGGAGCAAGTGAAGAAAAGGACACGAATACAACGAGCGAGTGGTGGGTTCAAATCACGAAACGGAAATGCGCGTCCACCCACCCACGTGCCCCTCCGCTTCGAATAACCGCGCGCTAATCGAATCAAATGACGAATGCGGAAACATCTGCGCCGCCCTTGAAGGGCTCCCAATCCGCCCTCTTATTACGATTTTCAATTTAAAGGGAAAGCGGGAAGGGGAGGTACTATCAACAAGAAAGAAAGGAATGTGTTGTTGTTCCAGAGGTGAGCGGCACCGTTTCGCACGTCTCGTCCCCAAAATACCCGCTCGTCCTGCCGTTCGAGTGTCGCCCGCGAGCCCCGACCGCAAGCAAGTGACACGTTTGATCGCCGTAAGACGAGCCGGCGGCCAGCGGCACTCGTCGAGGCCGCTGGTTGTTGATCGACTCGGCGGAATGAACGTGAATTCGGGCCGACCGGATGGAAAACGCTCGATTAAGTGGCCGGGAATTCGTTTAAACCGCCGTCTTCCGCCCACAACTCCGCTCGAACTCCCCCGGACGGGAGCGGAAGTGAGTACTCGGCCCTCCTTCTCATCAATTCGCTCGTTGCGGACTCCAAATCCAATTCCGCCCGCTCGCTCGCTCGTCGGCAGCCGTGTGTGCAGAGCGAGCGAGCGAGCGGAGGAGTCGATTGATTTCGAGTAGATTGGATGCAAGAAGAAGAAAGAAGGGAACGTACCCCAGTCAGGCGAGTCACGTAGCTCTCGGGAAAGAGGCCGATCTTCCCCTTCGCGTTCTTCCCCTCGATCCACCCGCCGTCCACGTTCTGCAATCGCAAGAGAAGAAGTGAGTGAAAGGAAGGGGTGAGGACTCACGTCTCGAATGATCTGCAGGATGTCGCCCTCCTTGATCGTGAGCTCGCCGCTGCCCGGCTGCGCGTCGAAGTCGTAGTTGGCGCGCGCCTGCGTGGCCATCACGGGATCCGTGGCGATCGGCTGCAAGCGGGGGTACGGGGCGGAAGATGAACGGAACGCACGAAACGAACTCGAATCTTCTCGATTGAGACGCGAGTAAAACAAAGCAACATTCCAAAATGGATCGAATGAGAGCCGTGATTGAGTTGCAATGGAAGCGCGAAGCGAGTGACCCGCACGAAGATGGGATGACGTGCGGCCGCCCAAACGAAAGCGAAACCGCCGGCCGGTCGATCGGGCGGGCGGATAAGACGGCAGATGGAACGAAGGAGGAGGGAGAGGAGATGACTCTCCACGTCCACTCGACTCCGCCCGTTCATCGTTCGACGCGAAAAGCAAAACTTCGTTCGCGTCTTCTTTGCCGTTCGCCCCCCCGCCGCGTTCGCCCTCGCCGCGCCCGTCCGCAAACGGCGGCGGCGCGGAGGAACGCGGCGAAATCGGGAAGCGCGCCCGAAAGCCCAGCGCCCCGCGCTGTCGAACGCGCCGAGCGGCGACGGCGGCGGGCGGGCGGAAAGAAGAGCAAGAGGACGAACGAAAGCGGGGCGCTTCGTTCTTATTTTGGGACGTCGTTCGGCGTCTTGGGCGGTCGGCGGATTGAAGGCGGCCGACGAGAAGTTCGTGTTCTTTGTGGAACGCCCGAAAATTGAGTGAACAACGACGACTGCCGCCGAAGAGCGAGTGGGACGAAACAAGCGGGGATTTTACTCGAAATTCTCGAAGAAGGGCAAAGTCGAGTGCATCAAATGAAGATTTGCGATTCGTGGAATCAACGGAAGCCATAATCAAAAGCATTCCAACGGATTTCGAAGCGAATTGCGGAAACGAATGACGAAGCGAACGGAAATTTCGAGCTTCGGACCACGTGAAGGCGCCACGAGAGCGGCGGGCGGGCGGCGAGACGCGGGGCGATCGACGGGGGGCGGCGGGCGGGCGGGGGGCGGAAGGAGAGCGTTGATCGGCGGCGAAGCGAACTCGCCGGCCGGCCGGCCGCTCTCGTTGCGGTCAAAACATGCGCCGCTTGCACTCGAGCGCCGCCCGCCGCCCCCGAACGTCGCCGCTTCAAACAAGGCGGAACAAATCGACTTCCGGCGTTCAACGAACCTCCGATCACGAGACAATTTTGGTTCGCTTCCAAACTACCACCCGTAATCGACTCATTTTCCGCCTCTTCCACCGTCTAAACAAACAAACAAACGGAAGGAAGCAGCGGTGGAGGGACGAAGAGGACAGCGCGTGCAGATGAAAGCGAGGCGAATAATTAGCCGCCCTTTTTGCGAGAACCCCCGACGCGGCCGCCCACCGCCGCTTTTCGTTTCGCAGCGCCGCGTGGTAAATCCGAGCGGAATCAAAAACACGCGCTGGGGGGAATGAGAAGCCGCAACTTTTCGATCCCTTCCGCTCCACCAAACGAGACGGGCAACCGATTGTTTTGATCGAATTAAACAAAACAAAAGTTTTTGCGAACCGCGTGGTCGTGCGAGGAGCGGCCCACGCAAAGGAACGACGACGAGAAGACGTCCATCGGAATATTGTTTTTTATGCGCGAAGAAGAAGAAGAGCTGCGGGCGGATGGACGAGCAAAGCGAAGAAAAATGGGAAAAAGAAGAGGCTGAAACGCTCGAGATTATTCGTCATCGTTTTTTTCGCCGCCCGTCCACGCACCGACTCGAACGGGATCAAGGAAGCGGTGAAGGCGCTCGAAGCGAAGGAGTTCGTGCGGTTCGCCGACTACGACGCGGCCCGCTTCAAGGTACGCCCTCTTCTTCGACTTTATTTCATTCTTGTGTGTTTAGGTCTACGTGCTCGAGCGGAACGGCGACTCGTTCACGTGCACATGCCCGCAAGGATCCAAGAAGAAGGCCTGCAAGCACGCCGTCCGTCTGGCCGTCAAGCTCGACGTCCTCGAGTACCCGCCGGACGCCCTCGAGCAGGTGATCGGCCGGAAGAAGAAGCGCGGCCGGCCGAAAAAGGCGCCGACCCAACGCGAGCAGCGCAACCGCGAACCGTCCGAAGGCCCCTCGACGGCTCGTCTCCGCTTCACGCAGTCCAAGGAGTCCACTGCCTCCGAAGAGGAGCCGCGTGCCAAAATCTCCCGCACTCTCCGTTCTCAAGCGAAATCTCATGAATAGTGCTCACTCACCTCTCTTTCAATCCTCCTACCTTCTTTTTTCTGCTCCTTCACATTGTTCTCACGTGTTCTCCTCTTTTTCCGTGACGAAATGCGCGATAAACGCGAGGAAAAACAGAGAAGTCGATTTCTATGAGAAAAAAAGTCGATTTCTATGACTTTTATTTTCTATGACAAAAAAAGTCGATTTCTATGAAAAAAGAAGTCGATTTCTATGACTTTTTATTTCTATGAAAAAAGAAGTCGATTTCTATGAACTTCTTTTTTCTATGAGAAAAAAAGTCGATTTCTATGAGGAAAAAAGTAGCACGCAAAACTTTTTGCGGTCCGCGTGGCCGTGCGGTGGCCCACGCAAAGGAACAACGACGACGAGAAGACGTCCATCGGAATATTGTTTTTTATGCCCGGAAGAAGAAGAAGAGCTGCGGGCGGATGGACGAGCAAAGGGGAGAAAAATGGGAAAAAGAAGAGGCCGAAAACGCTCGAGATTATTCGTCGTCGTTTTTTCGCCGCCCGTCCACGCGCCGCTCTTTCCCGCGTATCAAAACAAAGGCGACGAAGAAGCGAGAGAAGGTGGACGTCGAAACGGTAACGCCAAAACGCGCGTCCACTCCCCGCACTCGATCGGGTTCACGTTCAAGGTGGAAAACGAGTGGAAGACGGCGGACGGCGTGGAACGGCGGCCAGAAGGCGGCGGAGCGGACCGGAAGAAAACAAAACAAAAATCGAAGAAAGTTTTCGTCGAGCGCCTTTCAACGTTCCGCCTTCCCTCTTTCGTCGTCTTCTTTCTTCTTCGTTCCACTTTGACCCGCCCGCCCGCCCGCGTGGCCCCGAGCAACCCGCCCGTCGAGCGCGCGTTCTTTTCGTCGTCGTCGTCGAGCACGTGCGGAAAAGCGCGGGGATGGACGTCGACGGAGAAGCGTGGAGGATTACCTTCGCGTAATTGCGCCATTCACCGGGGGTTCATCCGGCAAAAATGCGGGGGCTCATAGTTGCGGATATTGTTAAAGGCTCTGTTCTCTTTCCACCAGCTCACTCCCGTACCTTCTTTCGCTCGTTAACCAATAGGTTTTGAAAGAAGCGGACAACAAACAAACTGCAATCTGACGGACGTTGATCACGAATCGCTACAAACACAGAGCGGCCAGCTAACGCGAACAAAGAGACGAACAAAGCGGAATGGACGCCGAATTCCGTTGCAAAAATGCGCCCAAATCGTCGCAAAGGGGGCGGACGGCCGTGAGAAACGGCGGGCGATCGGCGGGCGGGCGCGCGGCAGATGGCCGGTCGATCGCTGGGAATCTTTGCGCGCATCCGGTCAGACGGCACCTGGACAGCCACCTGCCCTCCACCAATTCAAAGCGATCTCAATCGACCTCGAGAATCGTCTGGAAGCTGCTCGAAAACCCCGAGATCCGCCCACTCGCTTCAACCGACAACAAAGAAGCGCCCTCGGCATTCCACGTCCTCGGCTTCCCACGAATTAAAACAAAACCCGCGGACAAATTCGCTCCAAACGAAAGAAACTCGCCGAAATCCTCACGGGAATTCGGGCGGCCCGTCGGCAGTCGGTCGAAGTGAATTCAAACCGCTTCCGTTGAGTGAAACAAGCGAGTTACCGCAAAGAGAACATTCTTGTGCATCTTCTTGTTCCCGTGTTTACGAGAAGCGGAGCAGCGGAAAGAAGGCTGGAGAGAAGCGAATGACCGCCTCCCCCGAAGGGATGATTCAGCGGCCCCGGGGGGAAGACGTGACTAATCCATCGCCACCCCGGCAGATATCCGAACATTCCTTCTCGCCTTTCCACGATCATAATCAATCTTTGGTTCACACGCTCTTCTCGTCGACCACGTTCATTCGATTCGCAAAGGTATTTACAACAACAAACAGAACAATAAAAAGGAAACAAGTGCAGTGGTCCGGCCGTCTGTACGGGGAGCTCACTTCATTTCGACGTCCGAAAAGTCCTCTTCGCCCTCTTCTTTCACCGTCGTTGTCACGTCTGAAAATGCCAGGCGATGAGTGAGAAGGATCTCCAGGAGCCGAACTCACCATCACCGCTGCAATCGCCGGCCTCGTCCAGACAGGCGAACGCGAGGGCGATCGTCTTCCGCTTCTCGGCGAGCTTCGCCTCGAGTTCGTTCCGCTGATTGAGGAGCTCCTCGATCTCGGCGTCCAGCTTCCGCAGTCGGGCGGTCGTCTCGCTTCGGCTCGGCTGCTCGTCGATCCGCTGGGCGCCCGCTCGTCGTACTCCTGCCGGTTTTTGCGGACGACGCGCGCGGCGGCCAGCTCCTCCTTGACGCCGTCGATGCGGCCCTTCAACGACGAGCGTTTCGGCTTCTAAACTCGATTGATTGATAAATTGGAAAAAGGATGAGAAGAGAACGCACCCACTTTCTCGGCCAACTCCCGCACCTGCTGCACCTCCCAATCGCAGATGTCGGCGGCGAGCGTCTGCTTCTGAAAGCCCAACTCGGCCTGCTGCAGCGACAACTCGATTTGGGCCACGACGGCCGCGTCGTTGGGGTTGGCGGCCAGCTTCTGGTAGAAGCCGAACAGCTGGACGAGCCGCTTGTCCTCGCCCGTCCCGTCGCCGTCGGCCAGCAGCTTGCGGGCGACCACTTCCTCCGACATCCTTCGAGAAAAACGGGCAGTGAGATCTGGAACGAACGATAAATATAGTGCGTGGGCTGTCTGAATCAACGAAAAAGTATTCAAGTGCTCGAAGAGACACTCATTCCACCGATTATCGAACGATCAAATGAATGGGAAAGCGTTTACTTATTGTAGTCAAGAATAAATACAAGCATTCGAGGAGCACAAAGACGAAGCACCGATCACTTCTTGGCGGCCAACCGCCCCACCTGTTCGACGAGTTCGTCGAGTTGGCGGAGGATCGGCGACTCGCCGTCCTTCACGCCGCTCTCCACTTCGGCCGCCGCCTTCGCCAAGTCGGAGCGGGCGGCGGCGAGCGTGTCCGCGTTCTCCAGCATCTCGCGCACTGAAATCGACCGAGCAGGTGAGAAAGAAGTGGGCGGAAAAGCGGGTGCCTTGTTCGGAGAGGGCGGCGGCTTCGCGCAGGCGGTCGACCACCAACGGCAGCACTTGACACTCGAGGTTCCACTGGTCGAGCGTGTCGTAGACCTCCTGCACCTTCGTGTTGAAGTCGTCTTTCGTGTGTCGCAGGTAGTCCTTCAATCCAATGATTAAAAAGAAGGGAAGAAAGGGGGAGGGCTCACCTGAAGTCCGTTGAGAGCGGCGCCAATCTCCGTGTTCATCGAGGTGGTGGGCGGGGCGTCGCGCACCTGGAAGATCAACTCCTCGACGATCACCTCCAGCGGGTACGTGAAGCGGGGCGCCGCCGCGTCGTCGCCCGCACTCAGCACGTGGTTGATGCGAGCGAGCCGTTCGGACAGCGAGGCGGCGGTCGGCGGCTGCGCGTCCGCGTGGGCGGCGGCTTTCGGGCTGCAACGAGCGAGTGGATTGATTGAGGGATGATCGGCCGGGAAACTCACGCGTCCAACTCCTCGATTCGCGTCTGCCGATCGCCCGTCCGCAGCCGCTCGCCGGCCGCCGTCAGGAGGGCGCGCAGCGAGTGGACGTACTTTTCGTCGAGTCCTTGCGGGTCCTCCAATCAATCAACCGACGATTGCAGATCAACGAGAAGAAGCACTCACTTGTTTGAAGGCGGCCTCGAATTCCGCCACTTCGGCGCGCAGCCGCTCGTAGGCGTCGGCCGCCCGATCGGCCCACTGGACGCGCTCCTCGTTGATCGCCGCCCGCGCCGGGCAGAAGAAACGGTCCACTTTCAGGTCTGAACGCAAGAAACAAGTGGAAAGCAATAAAACGAGGGAGGAACGAACCATCGGTGAGCAGCAAGACGCGATTGAAGCGGTCGACCGTCGCGGCGAAGTTCGTCTCCAGCACATCGACCGCATCGAACAAGGCGCTCGTTCGCCTGCTGCGCGTCGGCGAGCGGCCCGTTCGGCCCCAGGGCGGCGGCCAGCTCGTGCTTCTCGACGATCTCGCTCGCGGGCTTCGGGTCGTACTCGTACACGACCAACTCCACCGGCTTCACGGGCATCTTAACAACAGCGAAGGGTTGAAGTGGTTGAGAAGGAAGTGCTGGAAAGATAGGCAGAAGGCGGCTTTCAACCGTTCGGTGATCCGTCCATCACTCTCAGTCGGCGAAGAGAATTCTTTTATTTCTTCAAACTTAACAATCAAACGAGAACAAGTAAAAACAAATGGGAGAACAACAACAACAAGCAGGCCGTTCAATTCCGCCCACCCCGGCCGCGGCCCCGCCGACCGCCGCCGCCCTTCGGCTTCTTCGTGGGCATCAGGAAGGTCATCGATTTGCCGCCGAAGGGCGTCTCTTCGACCACCTGGCCGGCGCGCATCTCCTCCAGCTTCTTGCGGCGTTCGCCCATCGTTCCGCTCAGCTGCAACAAAGGGAAGAAGGAGTGAAGGGAAAGAAGGAAGGAGAAGTCACCTTCGGGGCGGGATCCTCGCTGTCGCCGGACGGCGCGAACGAACTGAAGTCGCGCATCGAATTCACGCCGACCAGCTTGAAGCGTTGGGGTTTCGGCGGCTGTTTTGGCGCCTCCTTCTCGTCCTCCTCGTCTTCTTTCTCCTTCCTCCTCGTCGTCCTCGTCGGAGGAAGCGTCCGGATTGGCGCCGAATCGTCGCGTGGACTTGCGGACGTCCGAAACGTCCATCTGATCGTCGCTCTCCTCTCTTCGTCGTCCTCATCGCTCTCTTCTTCCTCCTCCTCGTCGTCTTCGTCGAAGTCCATCGAGAGTTCGCGCTGCTTCGGCTTCGCGCGCGCCTCGTTCGCGTCGTTCAGATCGAGGGCGCCGACCGTCGGGATCTGAACACAAGAGGAAGAGAGGAGTGGAAGGAATGTTTGTTGAGGAGAACTCACCTCCTCGTCCTCGTCCTCGCTGTAGTCCCGCCCGTCGCCGTGCTGATCGCGGTGTTTCTGCAGCCGGCTGGCGATCTGCTGGAAGTGTTCGCTTTCGGCGTCCACTTGAAAGTCGGGATTCGCGAAGAGGTCCTTGAAGCGGGCGTCTTCGAGCAGCGTGGAGGCGAGTTTCTTCTTCTTCTGGACGGCCTTTCCGTTCTGCTCGACGCTGAGGTCGGCGTGCAGCTTCGAGGCGAGCTCCTTGTTGACCTTCGGCAGGCGGACCTTCTGCATCAACAGGTCGGGTCTCGCGCTCCTCCTCCACCTTCTCTCGCAGCTGAACGGAGCGGAAAGGAATGAGAAGAACGAAGTGGAAGAAGAGAACGAACCTTTCCGCGCCTTGTAGCTCTCGTAGGCGAACGGTTGCGTGAGGGTTTTGGCCTTCTCGTACAGCCGCACGTCGATGAAGTAGCCGTGCCTGCAAGCGAGCAAGGAAACAATTGAATGGAGAAGAAGAGGGAACTCACATGTAGGCGCGCAAGTACTCCGTTCCGATCAACCGCTCCAGCCCAACCTCCTCCAACTGCTGCGGCGTGACGAACTTGTAGTCGTCGTAGACGGCCGGCTGTTCGGTCTCTTCGAGCTCTTCGGTCAGCGAATCCAGGTAGTAGCACCACTTCGGGGCGGGGCCAAGGGCGGGCACGAAGTACTGCAGCATTTTGGGCGCGTCGTTCGCGAAGAACAGGAGGACCTGGCACGAGAAACGAACGAATTCAACGAAAAGAAGCGAAAGAACCGACCGGAATTCGGGTAGCGGACGAATTCGACGAGTTTGGCGCCCGGCTCGATGGCGGCGAACGGCTCGCCGCTCTGCTCCTTCCACATCTTCAGCACGCGCGTGTCCATCGAGAGAACGAGGTCCTGCTCGGGCACGAAGTCGAGGCCGTGGATCGGCAGGCCGAGGTTGTGGTTCTTGACGAGACGCGGCCGAGTGGAGCGGATGTCGTAGAGGAAGGACCTACAGAAAGGATTGAAATAAAAGGAAATGAAAGAAGAGGACGAACGTGTCCCGTGCTCGTCCCGACGGCCAAATTCAGCGCGTCCTTGAACTTGCAGCTCGTGACCATCGGATTCCTGCAGGAAATGAAGCAAAGAAGGAGTGAGCGGAGGACTCACCCGTCGAGCACCAGCGCGTCCTCTTTGTATTGATCCAAATCGCAGTTGAGGACGCCCGCTCGTTGGCCGTCGCGGTGGTCCCACGCCTCCACGGTCCCGTTCGAGGTGCCGCACACGAACAGCTGATGGAAATCGTTGAACTCGCAGCAGTTGAGCTCGTCGGCTTGAGTGGAGAGCGGCGAGAGGAACTTCCCCTCCTCGATGTTCAGGCGGTAGACGTCCGGACTGCAACCAGAAGTTGGGAGGATGAAATTGAAGTGGGGGAGAGGACGAACCCGTTGCCCACGATGAAGAGATCGCTGGCTTCGCGGCAGAAGGCGACGTCCCGCCCGAACTTCGGGATTCGCATGCGGAAGTAGCGGCCGAAGCGCGCGTGGAACTCCAGGTAGCGGTCCTTTTCGAGCAGAACGACCTGCAAATCGGAGAGGAGATCAACGGAAGATAGAAGAAAAAAGAGTGCCTTGGAGTAGTCCTCAGTCAACGGCACGATCTTCACGACGTCCGCATCCAACCCGCGCTCGAACTTCAGCGAGAGGTCGTTCACGTCGAAGCACTTGAGCGTCGGCTTGTAGGTGCCCGCCGCAAAGACGAACTGCTGGTCGGGCGTGAGGGCGATCGCCGTGGAGACGCCCGGCATCTCGAAAGTCCTGAATCAGTTGGATGCGCCGGCGGATGTCCACGTCCTTGCGCTCCAAATTGCGGCGTTTCCGCTCGGAGAGCCACTGGAATCGAACGAAATCGATGCGAAGGAGGTGAACGGAGGGGAACTCACTTGCGGAATCGACTTGCCCGCCGAAAGGTTGTAGATTTTGACGTCATTCGAGGTGGACACCTGCATTTCGCCTCCGGAAAGCGCGAATTGGGAAATTGGCGGCCGAAGCAAAGAAATTCACGAATTCCGGCCGCTCGAACGGAACGCCAAGCGGAGCGCCCGACCGCCCGCCGCGTTTCGCCGCGATCGCCGCCCGGCGGCCTACGCGGCGGCTGGCGGCTGCTGCCGAGCGGACGATTTTTCTGCTCGATTTTCGTGATTTCCGTCGATTAATTCGCGTTTCTTTTGGTTGAAATCCCTTGTAATTATTGGGTGTTAATTCCCCGCGCATTCCAGGCACTTCTTCCCGCTCCACTCGACGCCCCGCAGTCCGCAATGGCCAAGTCGAAGAACCACACGAACCACAACCAGAGTACGTGTCTTCTCTCTCGTTTGTTTGTTTCGAATAGCCTTCCTATTTGCTTCTGAATTATTCCGCAGTCGAATTGTTGAAGCTTTTAGCTCAAAATTCATCTCGAATTTCCGTCCTTTTCGTTCAACTCGCCCCCAAATTCCAATCAATTCCTTGATTGTCCATTCATTCTCTCCTCTGTTTGCAGACAAGAAGGACCACCGGAACGGCATCTACAAGCCGAAGCGCCAGACGAAGGTCTCGATGAAGGGCGTCGACCCGAAGTTCCTCCGCAACCTCCGCTTCAGCAAGAAGGGCAGCAAGAAGGCGGTGCACGCGAAGCGCGTCGCCGCCTCCAAGGCCTGAACACCCGTCCGTTGTTGTGCGTGCTCGATCGGATGTTTGTGTTGTTATTATTTTGTTAAAAGAAGAATAAACTCTTCCAAAAGCTCGTGCTGGCCGTGAAGAGGGAGTTCCGCATGGGCAAGTGAGGGTCCACTGATTGCTCTTTTCTTCCGCTGGGTTAACGCGTCCTCTCGCCGATTGCCTGGGGTGTTTTCTGGCTACAGCAAGCAGCATCCTCCTCTCTCCTCTCCATCCGTTTAAAGAGTTTATTTACACTCAACTCCAGTCGATGAGGGCGTTTATTACATTAGGTAGTCGGTCGTGTGTTGGTCGGTGCGTGAAGGCGGAAGATTTCGGACTTTCGGGGCGAACGAGGGGGGAGTTTTCTAATTACCATGCTAAAGAGGTGCCAATTCATTAGACGAAACAAGGAACGAGGTGGAGAGGCGAGGATTCAAAGACACTTCAGGTTCTTCTGCCGAACGACGTTGATGAGCTGATCGAAGGTCTTCTCGGAGAACACGTCCGCCGAGTTCGCCGCAATGGAGTCCAACGTGACGGCGTTCAGCGGCACTCCGTCGGCTCGCACGTCCTGCAATCGATTCGAATGAAGAAGGAAGTAGAGGCCGAGGGATTACCGTGACGCCGACGGTCAAAACGCGGAAGCCGGCGGCTCGCGCGGCGTTCGCCTCCTGCGCGGGATCGCTTCCCTTGTTGTTCCACCCGTCTGCAACGCAACAGAAGTCGATTAGAAGGATGGAATGCAGGGGATGTACCCGTGAAGACGACCATGATCTTGTTCGCCAAGTTGGGCCGGGCGCCGTGGCGGGGATCCGCCTGCTTGACGCCCTCTTTGATGCCCTCGCCGGCCGCAGTGTCAGCCCGCCGATGTACTGCAGCGAGCGGATCTCGCGCACCACGTCGTCGGCGTTGTCGAAGCGGTTCAGGTCGAATTTCGTGTGCGTTTTGCCCACGGACGAGAACGTCACGAGGGCGACGCGGGTGTGGCGCGGGCTCACGTACAGCTGCCGGACGAGCCGCTCGGCCATCTGCATGTAGTCGCGGTAGACGGGCGACGTCGTGGTGGAGAAGTCGAGGACGAGGACGAGGTCCTGCTCGCAGCCCGTGAACGGATTCGTCGTGGTCGTCGTCGTTGTGGTGGTCGTCGTGGTCTAAACTTTTCATTCACTCCCTTTCTTTCCCTTTCTTTTGCACGAACGGTGGTGGTCGAAGTGGTGGTCGTGCGGCACTTCTCTTGGGCTTCGCGCAGCAGCCGCTTCGTGATGTCCGTGGCGAGTTGACGGCCGCTTTGCATCACGACTGAAACGAAGAAGAATGAATGAGTGGAAGCGGGAGAGAGAACTCGCCGTGATTGATGTGGCCGGCGATGCTCAGAAGTTCCTTTCTGCAATCGGTGAGAGTGGATGAATGCGAACGGTTGTTTCAGTTGATTGATTGCGGAAGCGCTTGTTCGAAAGGCTCGGTTCGAATGCATTCATCGGTCCTCTGTTCCGCTCCTTCCCCGCTTCCCATCGCTCACCTGTCGACCATCTGGGGATCGCCGGTGGCCGCGGCGAACATCCACGTCTGCGGGATCGCCTGCAGACGGCGGGCGGGCTCCGAGGGGTCGATTTGGGAGCGGCCGTCCGTGACCACCATGATCAAAGTGGGAATCGACTTGTTGCGCGTCTCCATGAGCTCCTCGGCCACCTCGAGCGCCTTCTTCGTGTTCGTGGTGCCGCCGATGGTGCGCAGATTGCGAACCACTTGAGTGAACTGCTCGTTGCTGCGCGCAAAGTTCCACTTGAAGACCTCGCGCTGGTAGTGGGTGCCCGAGTAGACGATCATTGCGGGCTGCAATCCACTTGCTTTTTTCTCGTGTTCGGCAGGAGAACTCACGCTGTGGGCGTGCGGCCCGATGTTGAGCTCCTGCGAGACATCGACGACGAAGTCGCGAGATCGATTGAAGCCGCCGAGCACCGAGTCCGACCGGTCGAGGATCACCATCACGTTCAGGTAGCACGAGACGGGGAAGATGTCCGACCCTCGCTGCGCCTCCGCCACGAGCGAACAGGCGGCAAGGACCTGAAAGACGAGAGTGGATGAAAGAGAAGAACTTTAAGTGGGCTTACGGCGCACACAAGCAGACTCCGTGCTGCCAGCCGCATTTCGGGGAGCGCTCTAAACGGTTGGGAGTCGAAAGGGTTGGGATGCTTGGAAGCGAACTCGCACGAGATGGAGGGCGGTGAGTGAAAGTGGGATAACACGAACAGATGTGAAGTGAACGAGCGTAATGATGAAAAGATAAGCAGATGAATTGCTTTCAAAAGAAGTAGTTAAACACGCAAGTTCAAGAAACTTCATGCGTTTCGCTTTGCGCGATTCGTTGCCTGCCGTCGGCCGGTCGGTCGTCGGGTGGGTTATGATTACGATTGAAACGAACGTAATGCGGTCACGAATTGGCAGCCGTTCCTCGGGCGAACTCCCGCAAGTTTACAGCCGGCGGATCGTCTGCCGGCTGGCCGGAAGAGAACCCGCTTTGCTTCAAGAAGCCGAACGATCGAAACAACGCGGAGGAATCGAGAGTGTTCATTCGATACGTTGTCCGCTCATCAAATGGGCGTGGCTGGAGTTTAACGCCCATTGATTCGAAGCGGGCGGGCGGGCGGGGCGGCGGATGAAAGCGAGAGGCGCGAGTGGCTTCTTTTTATGAACTCCACGAAACGAAACGAACGAGCGGGCGGCCGGCGGACTCATCAACCTGATTTCGTGGAGGAAATCGAGCGATCGGTTGCGGTTTTAAACTGCTCGTCCTGCCGCCCGGCGGCCGCTCGTCCGTCGCGCACATTTCTGGTTTGTCGCCGCCGTTGAACCGCCGGAAAACAACAACTCGCCGAAATTTATGGCCATCGACCGAACGAGAAGAAACGAGGAAATGAGTGAACAACATCCCGGATCAAAGGTCAATTGCAGGCGGCTTATGAGAAGGGTAAGACAAATGCACGTACGGCAGACGAGAAAGACGCCCAGTTCGCTCCAGAACGACCTGATTGGCGACGTCCGGAATAAGTGCGGGACTCCCGACCGCCGCCGTCGACCCACTTCACGAATTTACACTCACCCACTTTCTTCGTCTTCTTTCTGAGGCCGCCGGTTAGTAAAGGGGTGACGGAAATGGAGTGGGAGAAACCGCAAGTAAGTTGGGAAGCCACTAGTTTGTCGTAAACTAAACGGAAAGAAGGCGCGAGAGGTGGGCTAATCGAAGCACCTCGGTTCATAACCGCAGCCATCGCGCGTGCTCTGATGTAACAGAAGGTCTGAGAGAATGATTGACGATCGTAAAGCTTTCCGGAAGGCGGCTGCAGAAGTCGAAGTTGTTGCACAACGCGGGTGTTCGTGGAAGACGACCGCGGGGGACAACAATCAGAAGAAAGCAGGGGGTGAACGTGTGCTCTACTACCTTCTCCTTAAGTAAGCTTCCTTCTATTGATCGCCTCGTTCAGTGCACAAATGTTCTCGATCAAGTGCCCACTGGTAGGCGGAATGTGCGGAATTCATTCTCTCTACCGGAGTGTAAACAAGCCAGTGCATTGCCTTCCATTCACCCCCACTTCATAACGAGAAGAAAGCGAAGAAAGAATGAGAAACAGCCGGTTGGTCGAAGTTTTCGGCCTCCACTGTAAACAGCCCGCATTCTTCCATCGATGGTCGGAGTGTGAATCAATGCGGGCGTCTATTTTCGATCGAAAAACAACGCCCGAGTGCTCGTGATCGCCGTCTGCTCAACGCTGCTCAGCTGTGCGGTCGTGACTGACCTTGAAGCAATGAAACGAACACGCGGTAAGCGGTAAGTGTAAATAGACGGCGAGAACACGGAAGATACTGGAGTTGAAAACAAACAAGCACAACTAAAGAAGCCAAGGGCTACCCTCTCGACCATCCCTCATGATCAGCTCCTCTCAATCGACCAACTCTCGATGCTTTTTGTTGCCCGTCGCTGTAACAGGTGATCGGTGATCGGAACGAACGGGTTTGTTTCACGAACGGCGGCGGGCGGGCGGTCGATCACTTCCGCAATCTTCTTTTGTGCTCGAGAGTTGGTTTGAAGTGATCGCTTTAGACACTTTAATTCCCAGGAGTTCGTTTCATTCGTTTATTCAAAGCAGTATTTACACTGAAGTAGTCGTGATTTGGAGCGCGATTCGGGCGTCTCGATAGTCGAAGCAGAAAGCTCTCGCTCCTTCGTCGTTATCTATCGGTTTGGAACCGATGAGAAGTTGCTTGTACAGCGACGATCTCTTGAATGTCCGCAGAAGTTTCTAAACAACAAGCATGTCGATTAAATCGAGAGAACATAGACGAACCGAAGCGAAATCAAAGTGGCACTCGACGGAGAGCGGATCGCCCGCTTCGTCGACCACGAATCCCGCCTGCCGAGCGCAATCCACGAGAATTCGGACGGCGTCCAGCTTCTCCTCTACGCGATCCACGAGTGTTTCTCTCGGCTTCAAGCGAGCAAACGCGCGTGATCGTTGAAGAGCGGGAAGAACTCACAATCTTGTAGAAGCCCCGACACAGTCGAACGCGCACTCGCAGGCGGTCATTCAGCGAGCGAAAACGAGCGAAGGCCGCGGTCGTGCTCGCGGCGAAATCCCGCTTGTAGTGGGCGAGTGGGCGGAAGGTTTCTCGATTGGGGATCGTCAGGGTGATCTTCCGCAAGTGTCCGTTCGGCTCCAACGACCCGCATTCCGCAAAGTCCCCGATCTCCAGCACGAAGCCGATCGTGAACTCCAGCTCTTCGGCTTTGAGGCGAAAGCAGTCGGTCAGGACTGAAACAAGTAAAGAATTCTGCGAGTGTCGGCAGAAAGAACGAACGTACGTGCTCCTGACCGCCCGAACGTGTGCACCTCCACCTTGCGCAAGAGGGTCTTCCGGTCGAGCAGCACGGCCGGCAGCTCCATCGCCCAGTCGCAGCGCGCACTCGTGATCTTCTCGGGCAGCAGTTGGATCACAAATCGCATCTCGTCGACGCTCAACTCCCGCACGTCCACGTGGAGGTCGGTCAGCGCGGGATGTCCTGCAAGAGATCCCTTGAATCAAGGTCGCTCGTTCCTCTGTTTACCGCACAGGATGTTCGAAATGTCCAGCCAATGGTGAACGAACTCAAAGTCCAGCCGCTTCAACTGGAAGCAGAGCGCCAACTCCCGCAAGTTGCAAGCGGAAAGCAGCAGTGACTTCAGCTCTTCGAAGCCGCACGCCAACTGGAGGCTCATGTACGCGCCGTCCAACGGATCGCCGTGCGGTTGGTTGTTTTGGGTGACCAAGACGCGAGTCGTCGTGTTGCTCGGGCAATCGAGAGGTGAGTTGAGATTGAAGGGCTGTGTTGGGGTCGAAAAATAGGAGTTGGAGGGAAACCAAGCGGCTTTCGAGCATGAGGAAGCGATGATCGGGTGAAAATTAACTCAGTAACTGTGTTTCGTTGATCACATCGTGAATCATCGAGAAGAATCGAAAGCGGACGTTCAAACGATCAGCAGCAAGCAACAAACAGCGCCTTTCTTCTCACGTGCGCTGCTGCAAAGGAGCGGAGGACGCCGAACGGTTGGGCGATAAGCAGCCAGAAGCTTGGTTTGTAGTCGTTCCAAGTGAATTACGAAAGCAAAGGCGAGCAAAAAGCGGCCGAACACCACGTGCTCCACCAAAACCTCCAACAAGTACACCCGCATTTGTTTGTTCGAAACCTCTATTCACCACCGCCGATCAGTCGAGTATCTTCTTTATTTACAAAAAGAAACGCTTAGAAAGGTTCAGCCAAACGACGAAGTTGAAATAAAGTGGAGTGTGATCGCCGCCCGTCGGCTCGGCGGCTTCCGACTTCTCGCTCGCTCGCCTTCAGGCCGAACAGCCGCGACATCCGCAGTGGACGCACTCGATCACGCGGTCCTAAACACGAATCAACGGAAATTAGAAGGAAACGGACAAAAGGGAACTCACTGCCTCGAGTTTGCTCTTGGGCACGCGGCAGATGCAGTTCGTGCCGAAGTTCGTGTCGCGCGTCTGGACGCACCGCAAGCAGCAGAGGTTCTCGAAGCCCTGCTTCTTCCACTTGGCGATCAGCTGCGTGTCAATGAGTTTGGTCTGCTCGCAGAAGTGGTACAACTCGTGGCTGATCTCCTCCTTGCGGTACAGGTCGAAGATGTAGCGCGAGCGTTGGTGGTGGATCTAAAGCGAGGGAATAACAGTGAGAATAATGTTCGAAAGAGAACTCACTCGAAAGATCGGCCAAAGCGCCTCGGTCTTCCGCTTGCCCTCGTGCGGCTCGCTCTCCGCCTCGCGCATTTTGACCTCGAACTCCTCCAGCGTCGGCTCGATGACGTCCCAGCCGGCCGGCGGCTTCTTGCGAATGCGGCGGAGTTTCGTTTGCAGCGACATCCCTCGAGTGGCGGCGTGAATTCGGCGGAAATCGACGGAAGAAAGCGGCTGGATGCACGGCGAGGCGGCTTGCGAAAGCGCGCAGCGGCGAGGCCAACTCTTCCGCTCGGGTGGTGGGTCAGGTCTCACCCGCTCGAGAGAAGATTGGAGCAAAGCCGTGAGTTTCGTGTACTACAGCCGTCTGCTTTCATGAATCCGGTGGATGTCGGCCAGTTTGACTGTTGGTTGATGATGCCATTCAGTTGAAATGGGACTGCTGCACACAAATAAGGGATGGAATTGGTAACAGCACGAACGGCGGCGGCGGGCTAATGCGGACGAGCAGCAGTTTCGCTCGGCAGACACATTTGATTTGAATTTGACGCCGTTCGATCGTTGAACACGGACGATCGTTTCATTTGTAAGGCAAACAAGTGCAACAAACGAGGTTGTGGGCGATTCGAACGAAACGACTTCTTTTTAAGCAGCGATCTCTCCATCTTTGCACCATTCGACGGACGAAATGACCGCTTTTTCGGTTCTCTTCTGCCTCTTCGTTACGATCGTCGTCCAGTCGGGCAGCTCGTCGTTTATAGGGACGATTGTCAATCTGCCGGAGAAGCTCGAACGTTCGCGTCTTCCTCCGCTTTCCGCTCACTTCCAGCCCACTCGTTGCAGCCTTTCTGACCAATCAGACGTTGGCTTTCATTCACGGCCTTCCGGGCAAGAAAATGAAGCTTCTTCGGGACATCGTGGACGAATGCGGCGGTCAGGCGAAGTCGAGAAACACTCGGGTGCTAGCCGCCATCGGAAAGAAGGACGCGGCGCTCCACGAGCAGCTAATCAAGCTCGGCGAGGGGGCTAACCAAGCGGTTAGACGCCTAAAGTCGGTGGAGGCGTTCGTCTTCGTCTCCGACTTTCGCTCCGACTTGGGCGAGTTGGACGTGAAGGACCCACTCGCCATCGACCAGCAGGTGGCCGTCTGGAAGAAAGATTTCGGCGCACTGCCGAAAAAAGCGATCGACGAGCTGAAGGTGGACTTCGGCAAACTGGTGGTGGCGCTGAGTGAGCAGCAGATGGGTTTTTTCTTAGCAGGCTTGCTTTCAGGTGCGCACTAAAGACACGAACGAGAACCGAATGGGTTGATGTCCGTGATTCGCGAATAAACCTGATCGTCGTTTCGTTCACCGAATTCTGGGCCGAAGTCACTTGGCCTGTGGTTTATTGCCAGTCTTTTGCGTGCAATTAAAGGCTTGAAAGAAAGAGTGTAAGCCTGAAAGAAGGCAATAGAGAGGGAACGTTTGGGCGTGTAAAATCGCCCCTCGAGCGCTCGTCGACTTACACGAACGACACGATTGGGTTCATTGCAAGCGGGAACGAGTGGTCGTAAAGAGGAGAGGCGATTAATCAACGATTTTCGGACATTTAGAGGCAAAGAACAAAGTACGGGCAGCTGCCGGATGAATCGAACGCTCGCCGATGTCACTCGACAGACCCATTGAATTTGAATTCACTGCTGCTCTCTTTCGAACAGCAGCGGTCGTTTGATTTGTGAATCAACGAAGAATGACGGCTGATGATGTTCGTAGGGATTCCGACACAACGACTTCTTTTCAAACGCTTCTTTGCATCTTTCCACCTACTTCTCGAACGAGCGAGATGGCCGCTTCTTCCATTTCCTTCTGCCTGTTCGTTTCAATGGCCGTCCACTCGGTCAGCTCGTCGTTCATCGGAGCGATCGTCAACGTGCTGCAGAAGCTCGAACGTTCGTCCCTTCTTCTACTTCCTGCCCATTTCTTTGCAGCCTTCTTGACCAACCAAACGCTTCTACTACTCCACCGCGGTCCGCGCGACAAACTGCAGCTTCTTCGGGACATCGTGGAGGAGTGCGGCGGTCAGGTGAAGTCGCGGGACGCCCAAGTGATCGCCACCATCGGGAAGAAGGATCCCGAGTTCCTCGAACAGCTGATCATGCACGCCGGGCTCTCGAACAAGGCGATTAGGCGGCTGAAGACGGTCGAGGCGTTCTTCTTCCTGTCGGCCTTCCGCTCCGATTTCGGCAAGCTGGACGTGAAGGACGCCGTTGCCATCGATCAGCAGGTGGTCGTCTGAAAGAAAGATTTCGGCTTCTTGCCGAAGGAGGCGGTCGACGACCTGAAGGTGGACTTCTGGAATCTCGTAGTGGCGTTGAGTAAGCTCGCAGCTGGCGTTCTTTCTACCCATTTTCTTTTTAGGTCGGAAATGAAGTCACAAGAAGGAGGCGAGCGGACAGCTGCTGATGATTTGCAAATAAATACGCATGAGTCGATTGGTTCTTCGAATAGTGGTGCCTTTTCACAAAACTCCTATGTGAAAGGTTTCAGCAAGCTGCACAAACATTCGGGGACTGACAGCCACCGGCTCTCGCAACTAATTTAATCCACGTCAAAAACGGGAGCAGCGCATTAGCGAGTGAGTGCGGGATCCTCCGCTGGGCATTCGGCCCGACTGTCAACAAAAGGCTTCTTTCTTCCGTTCGGCTCGCTCCCACGAGTCCGCCCTCCATTCCGAAACACTCCGCACTTCCGCTCATTGCGCTCATTTCTTTTCGCTCCGTTCTTCCGCGGATGAACCGCCCGCTTTTCTTCCTCCTCTCGTTCCTGCTCGTGGACTACGCGGCGGCCATCCGCTGCTACGTGAACCTCGGCCTGAACTCCACCGGCTTCACGCCCGACAAGGTGGACGCGAACTGCACCTCGTGCATCACCGTCAAGCTGAAGAAGGGCACCAATGCCGCAATGTGCCATCGCGGGATGTGAGTTCGGCCATTGATGATTGCAACCCCCTCATTCCTCTCTTGCTCGTTCCAGTCCACTTGGTCGGGAGTGTCGAATGAAGGCGGCGGGGACGGCGTGCGCCTGCAACTACGACCTCTGCAACGCGGACGGGCGGCGATTTCTGCCGGACTGACCTGCGGGAAAGTTCCTTTGCTTTGAGTTCAGTTCGTCCCTCGGCTTGTTTGTTAGTAGGTGTCTTACCGTTTTTATTGCGTTAACCGGTGGTTAAAAGGTAGTATTCGTTTGAGCAATAAATAGCTAACGGGTTACGCTTTTTCAGCTTTATTTCAACTTCAACGGACAAGCCAAATGAAAGATCAATAGTCACTAAACGTTGGTCTAACCGGGCGCCCACTTCCTGCCGCCCGTCTCCCGGCGGAGTCACCGGAAACAAGCGAGAAGTGAATTCGAATGCCGCAAACGAAACAATTGAGCACAACGAAGCGAGCGAGTAGAAAAGGATGTTCCCTCAATACCATCGCTCGAACCAAACGAGCAGGGCGACGTCGATCCCAATGAGGAGGAGGTAGATGGTGAGCGAAATGTTCTCCAGCCGGCGGATCAACCGATCCCAATAGACGGGCAGCTGATGCCGGAGGCGCATCTCCCTTCTTGCTTCGAGCAGCTCCCGCATCAAATTCACCAGGAGGTCCAACTTCTGTGTTTCCTGCTGCAAGGTGGTTGGAATGAGTGGTGGAGGCGGAGTGGAACGAACCCGGAGGCGGTGGAGGCGGCGGCTCCAGAACGACGTCATTGACGATCTGCTGGGCGTGTTGCTGGTGGTACTCGGTGAAGTTCAGCTGAAAGCGTTGGAATGAATAGGGGATGAGAGCAGAAGTCGAAAGCCAAAAGCGAAAGGCCATCCCGCATTCAAGGAGGAGAGCTCGGCACCGCAGCGAACGGCCGACCGCCCGCGGCGTTTCCGCGGCGACCCGACCGGCCCAACGGAAACGAGTGACCATTCGGGGCGGCCGAACAATGCGCGGTCTTTGTTCTCTCCACTGCCCACTCACCTCGGTCGGGATGAGCGTCCGAAAGGCGGTGTCGTCCATGCTCGAGTGGTTCGAGTGGGCCTTGATGTTCCGATTGACGTCCACCCGGTCGTTCTTGTCGATCCGCAGCCGCTTCGGCGCGTAGCAACACAACAGTTGCTTTGCGGCGAGAAATCGAAGCCAGTGGGGGATCGCCTGCAAGCACACGAAGTGGAACGAAGAAGGAGGAGTGAAAGGGCGAACGGTGAAGGCGGGATTCCGCAGGGCGAACTTCTCCACGTAGACGAAGATGCAGGACGTGCACGTGGCCACCGAGATGATCAGAATCAATGTCATGTAATAAATGCCTGCAATCCTTCCTTTCATACGTCCCTCTTCTTCCTGCTCCGAACGAACCGAGCAGTGGGACGTCGCTGAAGGAGCCCCGCTGTCCGGGGATCGACTCCAGCGCGAACTTCATCTCGTCCACGAGCATCAGCAGCATCACGGAGAGCGAGAGCAGCGTCATCACGCCCAGCCGGAATCTGAAGCAAGATTGGAGTGAAAAGGAAGCGAATTCCAGTGGCTCACTTGGATTCCCGCCGCCCGGTCGCGTTGATCGGCGCGTGGAAGCCGATCACCGCCACCAAGCTCACCTGCAATCGAGCAGAAGCTAATATAAACATCTACTGCGCCTTTAACCCACGAGAGTGGTCGGGAACACCAGATTGAACACGTAGTAGAAGGATTGCCGTCGAAGCAGGAGGTTCATCGAGACGACCGGAGAAGGACTCGTTGTGCAGGTATTCGAGCGTGCCATTCGTCACAGTGGCGTCCATCTGCGGGCCAGATGAGTACTCAGTTGTTAGTCAAAAAAAACAAACCAGAAGCCATTCCTGCGAGTCGTAAAAGTCGCCCAGAAAGACGTCCCGATCCTCGACGAGCAGCCGGACGACCTTCGATTGGTACGACCAGCTGCCGATCTGCAACGAGATCAATCAGAATAGCTGATTGGTTGATCTAATTGTCCATGATTTTCTTGTATCATTGCTGCTTGTTCTTGTGTTCTTGTCTGTTCGTATAGCTCCATCTAGAAGACATCGACGGGAAGAAAGCAGCTGTTTGATTGTTCGTACGCGCGTGTTTCGCAACGGAGCAATTATCTCTTCTTTTGTCGTTGTAAAGGAAGGAGGAACCACGCGCTTCTCCTCCGGTTTCCTCCGTTTGGCACCTGCGAGCTCGCGGAGCGGCCGGAAGTTCTCGAGGGCCGAAAAAGCGGGGCGATTTCCCAACCGGCCCGGCCGACCGGATGTTCCCGAAAAAAACTCCGCTCTTGGGCGACTCGAAAGGCGGCGATTTTACGCTCGATTGAACGGCCAACAGCCTCCATTTTGCCCTCTTTCCGCAAGCCTGTTCGCCCTCCGGGCCACGAGCTGTTTGACCTCCGAGAGGGAAACCTTTGAATGCGCCCGCCCTCCGCCCGAACTTTCCCGCCGGCCGGCCGCCAAAGAGAAGGCGGCCGTTTAGGCGGGCCGGCCGGCCATTTTTGTGCGAAATCGCGGCCGTTTCGCGGTCGACTGCGCAAGGCGGCGAGCGGAAGGCCGGCCGGCCGGCAGGTGGACGAAACGAGCCGCCGAGTGACCGCCGGCCGGCCGGCGGAGGGCGGGAGTCTTGAGAACGAATTCCGGGCGGCGGATTCTGGAACCGTAAAACCGTTTAGTTTCGCCGCCGCCCGAAGTCCAAAAGGCGGAATGGTCATCGAGGCGCGGCGACTCGTAGGGCGCTCGAAATAACTCGCTGGAATTCCATTCACTCGCTTTCCTTTGATTCGATCACGAGCTGCGCGCGTTTGATCCAAGCTTGTCGCTGCTTTGAGCACCGCTTCATTCCACTTCACTCCAGCTAGTTTTTCAGGACAGAAAATGAAGTCCTTGTGGTCATTACACGTCTTCTCACTTCTTCTCTTTGTTCCTCGTTGTTCACGGAGTGATTCGAACGATCCCTCCGTCCACCACGCCGACCACAACGACGACGCTGGACCCGCGCGACCCTCGACACAAGCCGGAGCACGTGGAGGCGCTCGTCGACCGCATCGAAGCGATCGACGTCTCTTCGACGCAAGTGATCATTCAGACGAGCAAAGTGGGCGCTGCCGAGAACGCGAAGGTCTCCATCGAGATCATCGACCTGAACACCGGCGAGAAGCTGCCGCCCATGAATTTGGCGGGGATTCTGTTGGTCATCACGCGAGGTTTTCTCGCTCTCGAAAGGATGGCAATGATCGTCGTGTTCAGGGCGGTACACGATCAACTTCCTGAAGCCGAACACGTGGTACGGGATCGCGTTCCGCTGCGAGGCCCAACCGATGGGCGCCAACGGCCCCGTTTACATCGACAGCGAGGAGCATCTCGTGAAGACGCACAAGGAGGACGGCTCCAACTTGGACTCGGAGCCGATCGTCACGATCTTCACGAAGCGCTACGGAAACGAGGGCAAATCGATGGAGAACCTCGTCCTGACGATGCGCTGGGAGCAGCACCCGGACGAGCGGTTCGTTTCGAGCAAGAGGGAGGAAAGGAGTGAGTGGGGGGGATTGCAGGAACAATCTGAACACGGCGGCGAACGTGACGCTCCACTGCGACGAGCACTTCAAGTACAAACAGGTCGTGTTGGACCATCACGACGTGGAGAAGTCGGTCGAGGTCAAGGTTGGGTGGACTTCATCCTCTTTCCTCCTTCATTCCAAGGGGTTGCAGCTGGACAACAACTTCGAAGTGCTGGAGCTGCACAACAACAGTCGGCAGATCATGGCTTCGATCACGCCGAAGCATTGCAACAAGCACGTTTTCTACTCAAGCGATTGATAATGACTATCGGACCGTTCAGGATCTGCTGGAACGCGGAGCTGTACGCGGACTCGTTCGGCTACCACTTTCAGCGGGACGTCGCGAAGGAGTGCGAGCAGATCGAAGCGGTGACCGCCCAGGCGTCGTTGCGGGACTACCAAAGCTACGAGATCAAACACGACCGTCTGACGGTGCACACGAACTTCACGGACGAGACGGGCGGCCATCTCGAAAGGGACGCGTACGTCCAGCTGACGGCCATCCCGCTGCCCGAGAACAACCGCTCGATGGGCCGCGAGCACACGGCCGTTCGCTACAAAGTCTTCAGGCAAGTAAGGTCGATGAAGGGAGGTGATCGACTGGCTTCTTTCAGCACCGCCTCACAACACGGACAGCTTCACGCTGGACGGGCTGGACGCGGGCCGCTTCTACGCCGTTCAGTACACGTACGGAAAGCAGTCGCCGTTCGCGTACGCCGAATCGCGCCGCTTCATCGTCGAGACGCGCCCGGCGGACGGCCACGCGGGCGCGAAGAACGCCGCCCGGCCGCCCATCCAACTCCACTTCCACCGCCCCAAGCGGCCGGTCGGCGCGAAGGCGGAGGGCGCGAAGCCGAAGAACCGAACGGACGAAGCGGAGAACGAAACGGCGAAGAAGCCGGGCGTAACCGTCCGCCTCGACCCGACCTTCCGCGACTATCAGGTCGGCATGGACGTGGAGCCCTTCTGCCGCGACACGAACGGCACCCACTTTTGGCTGTCCGCCGACCGGCCCGAGTACGAGCTGAAGGTTCTTTCAGACGACTCATCCCCTTTCATCTCCATGCCCGTTCGATTGCAGCAACTGCAAGTGGAAGAAGCCGTGTGTTCCGTTCATCCGGACCTCTTCTTCTGCCCCAACCACACGCAGTCCAGCAACCACACGCAATCCTCCAACCAGACCGCCCACTCTGCCCACTCGAAGGGCGTCTGTGTGCCCAACCTGTGCTACACGGCGAGTTTGGTCGTACGGGACAAAGTTTACTCGATGGAGCGACGTTGCGTGAACGTCGCCAGCCAGTACCCGCCCTCGCAGCACCATCGCGACTCCGCGGCGACGAGGAGCGTCTTCGAACTGCCGGCCTTCGTCCTCCTGCTCGCCTGGCTACGTACTTCTTCGTCCATTAACCCCCTACTCTTCCGCTAATCCTCCTTTTAATCGTATTCTTTGCATTGCCCAGTCGTTTCTTCGGTCTTTCGGGTCCCTCTTGTTTCAAAGCTTCCGTTAGATTCTAGCCACACATTTCTTCTCCCTCGAATAAACGCAATCGATTGGATGGGGAACTCACCAGAAAGGAGCAGTTGTTCTCGTCGAACGGGAAGTGTCGCACTAAACACGAACACTCTAACGAATTGCCGACAACTCGTGGCTTACGGTTGATCGGACACAACGCCCGCGAAGTGATCGGAATGAACATTCGGAGGAGGCCGTCCGAGCGAACTTCGACGACCGCCTCGGGGTCGTAGTCGGGGTGCGGCCTTGGATCGCGTGGAAGGCGACCTGCAAGCGCTAAGTGGGAGTGGGGGATGGATGGGATGGACGAACGAATTCGGGCTTCCAAACCCAGTTGGCGGGCGCGAACGTCTTCGAGATTCCGGCGAAATCCGTTCGATTCCACGGCAGGAACGGATCGATCCACCAGACGTCGAAGTAGGCGGACAGGGTGGCCAGATTGTTCCGTTGGTCCTGCAGAAAGAGAGTGGGCAATGAGGAAGGGAGGAGGGGGGAACGAACGAGGTCGACGATTTGGTACAAGGCCGCCCGAATGTGGATTTCCGTGACCTCGTCCGCGTGCATCACCGGCCGGCGGTAGTTGCGCGAGCGGGAACTACATGAGAGGATTAGAGGGAACACTCTCCTATCGGCACTTGCCGAATGTAATCCAAAAGCAGGTTGTTGGGATCGTCGAACGAAACCTCGTCCCCGTCGCCCAGGTCGCCGCCGCCGACCGTCCGCCGCGACTGGCGATCTTCCAGCCGGACGGGCTTCTGCCGGCTCTTGTGTTTCTGCGAGAAGACGCCTGCAACCGAGAGGATGGGGGAAGGATGGAATGAATGGGGGCCCACCTTCAGCCAGCAACAGAGGAGCGACGAGGTGGAAAGAGGAGGAAAGAACGTAACAACATGGCTGCTCTCAACGAGGGTGAAAGCTGATGGTCGTTTGCGATGAGCAACCGGGGTGAATTCGAAGGGGGGATGTCAGCTGGACGATTCACTTCTCCTCTGTCGAATCGGCGACATCAGCATACGGGCAAGCGATCGAAAACCACGGGCACTCGTTCCAAAACAGCCGAGGCTAAAACAGAAACGAGTACGAGGGCAGAAGGAAAGTGCAAAAGGCGCGAGCAAGAGTCCAGAATTCGCGACAAACCGGCGAGCATCTTCCACGTTCGCTCCAACGCACTCATTGTCCGTCCTTGAGGTCATTCGAGAAGTCAAACAAGAAGGGAACGGATTCGATTGCACCCCTCCAGGGTTGCTTCGATTCATTGCACTTCAAACGACAAGAAAGAAATGCTCTTTGGGCTCCGAGTTGAACTCGGCGATCATTCGAACACGAACGAGCGAGCAGGAAGTTTGTGGCTCGATTCAAAGACCGCCTTTTGCAGCAGCCGGCGGATCGTTGAGTTCGAAGAACCAGCGGGACCAACCGGAAGGAAGGAAGGAAGAAGGAATGGGCGCGGAGTAATGAGGAGCACGTGTCTTCGAGTAATTAGAGAGCGGCCATTCGTTCAAGAGCCGAAAGAAAACGCTCTCGCTTGTTCCTCGTCCACGAACAAACCGAAAGGCCGTCCGCAAATCAACCCAAAAGGTGGACGTGTCAAATTTGTCGCTTCCCCGCCGGATTTCCACTCCATCTTCCGCCCCGGCCGGCCAATCGACGTCACACGGCCGAGCGGGGCGGAAGGAGCGCCCAGAAACAACATTTTCTCGCCGCCAACCGCCCGCCCGAACAAACGGCCGCCCGACCCAACGGAAACACGGATTTCGGCCCGCCGCTCATCAATCAAGCCGATTGGATCGAAGTCGGAAGAAGGAAAAGGAAGTGCGGAGATCACTAACGCGCTCTCGCGTTCACTTCGAACGGTGCGCTTCGGTTCGCCGTGCGGTCAGAACTGAGAGCGAGCGAACCGTCTGGAGAGCAATTGATCGCCGCTCCAATGAAACCCAAAAGGGTTTGTTTGAAAGCGATTAACAAACGACCGAGGAACATCTGGATGCGGAACGGGACGTCCAATCGGCCTCTCGTTCAACTTTCCGTTCGATCGAAAGCGAAACGTGAATTGCGGGCACAAGGGGCGTGTTCTGGCCGCCTTCAATTCGACTGCTCGAATTCAACCGAAGAAAAAGAGCTGCTCAATAACAAGTGGATGAATGGCAACACGCAACTACTCGAATGCAAGGTTCCTCTCAATAAAAAAAGAAGATAATGGCCGCTCATTGCCGCCGGTGGTCGTCGGGGCAACCGGCGGCCCAAAAAAGCAACGCAATCCGCTCTTCTTCGAATTCGTGCTGCACATTCGCTCGGAGATAATCAGTGGGAGCAAGTGAAGAGCGGAAATGGCGGCTTGTCGTTGAGCACATGATGGGAGAGATGAGCGGTGGCAGTCAATTACAGGCGATGGCATTCACGAGTGTTTAGGCGAACAGGGAGGGAACGGAAAATCTCGTAAACAACGTGACGCCCACACCTTGAAGAATGGGCCTAGCCCCGAGCTCGAGATTGAACAACGAATTATGGCCGGAAAGTCAATTAGCAAAGGACGGTCGTAAAAGAAGCGTCTTAATCTCCGCGAAATCGTTTCTTTCGCGACATGAACGGCGGTTTGTCGACACCCATGTACGCAATCCATTCAGAATCCTCTCGTTCTGTGATGCCCGAAAAGAAGCGAACGACGTCGCCTCGAATTCCTGAACGCGCGAATCGAAACAAACCGTTGCGCAAACCCCGCAATTCACACGTGCCGCTCGCTTCTGCTTTCTGCCGTCACGCGACCGGCCGACCGCCGAAGCGGAGGAGTCGGCCGGAGGTGTGCGGCCGCGCGTGGATGCCGGCGGACGGCGAAGAGGTGGGTGAACCGTGAAATTCGACGCTTTGCGGCATCGCCGACCGCTCGGATGCTCGCGACTTCTGCCGGTCGGGCGACAGCGACGAAACGAGCAAATTCGGGGATTAAATTGCGGTTGGTGTTGGTGTAGCCCGGAAGACAACGCTCTGTTGAGCACTCGTTTGAAGACAAAGAGCGATCGAATGGGCAAACGGAAGAAGAGACTAACAGAAAGGCTAATGACTTCGGCTCGTTCCACAATCTGCTCGACACAACAAACAGCAAGCGATCAGAAACGATAGCCGAACAAGCAGCGTTCCTTCCGGCGACTACCCGACGGGATCAAACGATACGAAGCCCGCGGACCACCCAGCGGATTCCTCCACTTCGGGCGGGCGCGAAACAAAAGCCGGCCGAGGAGGCGCCGAAGTCACGAAGACGCCCGGAAACTTTCAACTTCGCGCCCCCCGACGTCAAACCGCCCCGTCGACCGGCCGACCGACCGGCCGAATCCGCGGCCCGACGGAGGCGGCCGAAGATGTCCGCCGAGGAGATACGACCGTCCCGCTTCGCTTGCTTCCTTCCCTGCTTCCTTGCGGATGCGCAAAGAACAAAAAACCGACCGGGCGGGCGGGCCAAAAGGAGAAACAAAAGACGACGAAAACGATATGCCGGAGGGCATCAACCCTTTGCTTCTTTCTTCCTCGTCCTCCTCCTGCTTTCTCCTCGGAATGTTCGTCGCTCGTCGCCTTGCTACCGATTCGTCTGCATTGGCCGGTAGTCGTGGAAATCCCATCAAATTGGAGCGGAAATTGCAGCGATGATTGATTGGCTTTCATTGACGGTCTGCAGTTGTGCTGTGAGCCCCTTCTAGCTGCATTCCCCTGCTATCTTTTTCGATCACTGTCGACAGATGACTGAAGACGCTCACTTCTTCGCTGGTTCGAACATCGAAAGAAGTGAGATGAGCGGAACTGGAAGGAACCAAGTGGGCGATGGCCAAAAAGCGAAGAGATCCCGCCCAGTTGTGACGTCGACGAGCTGGGCGGCCCGGCGGAAACAAACGAGCCGCCCGCCCCGAGCGACCCAAATTTCTGACACTCGCGAAGACGAACGAGGGATTTTTGCATCAATCCCGCAGAAATCCCGCCACTTCGTTTCGGATCTGCACGGGCGCGGATTCCATTCGACAGCGAAGGCGAGTTGGTGGGTGGCTGTCGAACGCCACGAAGCCGAGAATTCATTTGTTTTCGTTATTGCCACTTGAAATCGAAGACGTGAACGTCGAGTGGACTCGGACGAGCAATGACGATCGATGGCTGGAGCTCGGAGTCAAAGAAACAATGCAGCTTTGTTCCATGAAATCCACCCCAATACTCGCTTTCTGAGGCGCTAACAATTAATCGTTTATTAAAGACACTACGCGATCTAAACAAGGCACACAACACACTGCTTTCTATGGGCACAACGGCGAGTGGGAGAATCTCAGTGGAGAGAGTGGGAGAACGTAAAGCTTTCGGGGATCCCTGAATCAAGCGGAGCACGTCGAAGGCGGAGACCGTCGGGCGGAGAAAAGGAGATGGCGGTGGAGCGGAGAAGATCGGGGGCAACGAGGAAGAAGAGAGCGTGAGGACGCTCCAAGATCGGGCGACTTCAATCCAAAATCATGAAATCCGCGTTCTTCGGCACGGTCCGTCGTTTCGAGCCTGAACGAACGGCAGTCAATCAGAACGAAAAGAGAGGGAAGAGGAAGCGAACCTCGAACCATGAACACGCCGTCCTCGCGGAGGGTCGTCTTGCGCCGGTTGCGCACCCAATAGTCGAGACAGCCGGTGCCCGCGCGGTTCGTGAACACCTTCTGCAAACATCGCTGATTGATTGGGAATGAAAAGAAGTAAAGAACGAACCGGATCGATGGGGTGCGGCAGTTGGGCGAGGAACGTGGAGACCATGATGCGCCGCTCGACGGCCGTCGGCAGGCCGGTGGCGTCCGCGTGCAGCATCAGGTAGTCTGCAATCCCTGGAAGAAAAGAAAGCGGTGGGATGGAGGGCTTACGGCCGATGATGTTCATGAGCTTGCAGCGGATCGTTTGGTCCAGCTCGAGCATGCCGCCGCTGTCGGCGAGCGCGCGCAGGATGCTCGAGGATGAGGTCGCCCTGGTTGCTGCGCGAGAGGATGTCCATCGCGTCGATCTGCAGCGGGAAGCATTCGATTAGACGACAAAGGAGAGGAACGAACCCGACGGAAGAAGGTGTGCGAGCAGGCCTCCGGGTCGTTCTCGTGCTGCGCGCACGGCCCGTCCTCCGGGTTGCGCTGGCCGTTCGCCGACTCCTCCACCGAGCGGAACGACGCGTCGACGAGCGAGAGCTGCCGCTTGCGGCTGGGGCGCTCCTGCGACTCCTGCCGGCTGTTACCCGCCCGATCGAAGCGGTTCTCCGGCGACTCGCTCGAGGCGGCACTGGCGGACGGCGGGCGCGCATTCACGATTTGGTGCAAGTACTCTAGTGACTGCAAGAAGGAGCGGGATGAATGGATTGTTGCAGGGGAACTCACCGGCTTCACGTCGTCCGAGTCGTTGTCGAAGAGGAGCGGCGAGCGCGGGCGGACGTCGGCGAAGATCGTCGCGGTGCGGGGCGCGAACTCACGATCGGTCGGCGGCGGCGGGCGGCTCGCGCGCCTGCGAAGCGGCCGAGGTGGCGCCGCGATCGTAGCGGCCGGGCGCCTTCGCCTTGCGGCCGTTCTGGCGGCCGGTGGGCGCGGTGGAGCGGCCGAGGATCGAATTCAAGAAGGCGATTTGCTGCTGATCGCCGGTCGGTCGTCTGGCCGTTCGCCGCGTCCGCGTGTCCGTTCGGCTCGAGCGGCTGGCGGGCGGGAAGCGGCGGCGGGGCGGCGAGGAAGTCGAAATTGAGCTCCTTGGGCGTGAAGACGACCTCGAACTTGTCGCCGTCGGTGATCAGCCGCCGCTCGCGCTCCACGCCGATCACGTCGCAGTACTCGTCGAATTTGCGGTTGTAGACGAGGAAGCGCCAATCGTGCGCCTCCGCATCCACGCGCTGCTGCACGTCGGCCGTCCGGAGGGCCAACGGGGCGAGGGCCTGGACGGGCGCGTTCGACGAAAACCGCAGCACGCCCTGCCACATCGATTTGGGGCCCTCGCGGCGGCCGTCGAGCAGCCGCACGAACGCCTCGTCGATCATTCGCTTCGGCCGTCGGCTTCACGAATGCGGGCGGGAGAGCTGAAAGCCGAGGACGGAAGTGAGCGAAATGAGAGTGAGGGAAGTGGGTGATTCACGCGAGAAAACGCACGACCACGAACGTCAATCATCACACAAACAAGCGAGAAATGGGAAGCTGGAGGGGCACTCGGCTTATCGCTTCGCCACCACTCTCGCCGTTCGTTCGTGCTCCCGTCCACTTGTGTAACTCGAGACGAGACCGCACGGCCCAACCGACCGAAAAGGGGCGCCAACGGAAAGCGGAGATGAACACAAACGGACGGGGAGAGCGGCCGGCGGCGGTCGGTCGGGGCGGCGGGCAGTCGGCGGCCCGAAAGCGGCGGCGGCAACTCGAGCGAAAAGACCGCCGATTCCGACGCCGACGCCGAGACGGCGGAGCGAGCGGTGAAGCGGCCGGAGGGCCGGAGCGGGCGGATTGTGCAACGCGGCCCTTCGAATTGTTCGAATTTCCAATTCAAAAGACGCCCGGCGGCGATCGTCGCGTTTCGAATGCATTTTTGAGGTGACTAATCCCGCAGCGGCCCCCCTTTCGCAACGCCCGGAATTGTGTTGGGCGACGTGGAAAACACGAAGAAAAAGAAGCGAAAGGAAAGCGGCCCTCCTTCGACGTCCATCGGCGGGCCGTTCGGTCTGCCGGCTGCGTGCAAACGAGGCGCCAAAACGAGGCGGACAGCAGACGGAGTGTTTTGAAATCGATTGCGTAACGCGCAGAGAAAGCCGCCCTTGGACTGCGAAGACGGAGTGATTGGAGGCAGGAGAAGGAGGAACAAGACAGGATACGAGCACAAGATCAAAAGGAAGGAGGCGGGAATGAACGAAAAATTTCGCAATCAGCGGTCTTCGAAACACAACTCGACGCCAAAGTCGAGGGTCGAAACGACCGGAAGCCGCCCAACCGAAAGAAAAGCGGAAGCGGCAAGTCGGCGCTTGTGTGCAACTCGGCGCCCGCCGGCTCGACTCGACTGGCCGCTGGGCGGCGTGTGCAAAACGTCGAGAAAGGCGGCCCGTCGAGCGGAGGAAAGTGCAGAAAGAAAATAGGCGCAAAATAGCCGTGCTCGTCCGCCCCCGCCCGCCCCTTCGCCCTCCCGCTCGTCCGTCGTGTTTTTTTATTGGAGATTTCGAAAGCGGAGGGCGGGAATCGTGCGAAAGGATCGGGCGAAAGGCGGCGATGTTCGCGCAACTCGGAGCGAACACGACGGGACGGCGAACAGATGGGCGGTGGGCGGCGTTCGCACCAAAAAAGAAGGCGAGTCGGTTGGCAAAGCGAAACGCCGCGAATCACACGACTTTTCGCCGCCTTCCTCGCCGCTTTTCCGTTTTTCGCGCCGTCTGCCGGGGAAAACGATCGGGCGGCCGGCCGCTGCTGTTCGCCTCGCTTTCCCTCCGTTTTCCCATTCCCGTCTTTTGGGAACACAACTCGAGCGCCTCCCTCGTTCGGTTGCGCAAAGGCCGAACGGAACAGCGAAGCGCCCGTTTCGACTCGAAAAACAATTTCGAGGGCTCGTGAATCACACGAAATGCGCGCGTGAACGTGGAACACAAGCCGCCCGCCGACCTGCCGCTTGCACGAGGGGAAAGCAGACGAGGGGCGGCGGCGGCCCCAGTGCGCGTGTGCAACGGAGCACAGAAAGCAAGTGGGAAAAGCGGGCGGGAGGGGCGGGCAGCGCGGTTGGTCGCGGCGATCCTCTCCTGCGCGATTCCCTCGAGGTTCGTCCCGCCTGCCGGTTTGTGCTACGCGCTCTTGCCGGAAGAAATGAAAGGCCGGGGGGAAAGCGACTCGAAACTGCCGGGCGCAGCCAGCAGATGCGTGCGGTGGCCGGCCGGCAGGCGGGAAGGAAGGGGAAGGGAAGGAACCGAGAAGATGCACAAATCCCGGCCGAAACGAAAATCTCCGCCTTTCAAACGTCGAGCCTCGTTTCGCCTCGCCGGCCGCTTGTTTCGTTCGTTCGTGGCCGGGCCGGCAATTTGACGGTGACGGGCGCCTGTCGTCTGCGTTGTGCTGCGGGCTGCCGGACGAAAGTTTCGGCGTCGAGCGGCGCCGGCAGGCGGACGACACAACGCGGCCGAGAGCGAGAGGGGCGGCCGGAAGACGTCCGGACGGCCCGAAACGAGCGATGTTTTGCGGGGCCGCCCGAATTGTGCGGCTCGTCCACGAGCATCTGGCCGCCCGCCCGCCCTCCAGCCTCCGCCGTCCGTCTTGCCGCCCGGCCGCCGCTACGCAAAACGGCCGAGCCGGCCGGAAGGAGGAAAACTTTCGAGTTTCGGCAGCCCAAAGAAACACACGGAAGGGCGGACGGACGTCTTTGCGAGATGCCAACTTCAACTTCCTGCTTTCCTTGGCGTTTGGCAACACAACCCATGATGTAGGCGTCAGGTCTAATCATTCAATCGATCATTAGCCGATCAATCTCGCCCTTTCTCAGCATTTCTGCATCTGGTGACCTCTTCAAGCATAGCCAACTGCCCCTTCCTCCTTCTTCCATCCTCGGGCCACTGGACAGCGTCTCCTCGCTTTGTCCCGTGCATAATTGAGTGCGTGGCCGGCGGTTAAACGGCCCGGAGGACACGACTGGAGGGAGCAAAGGGATTCCCATGCACATAAAGACGAATTCTTCATTCGAAGTGCGTGTTAAAATCAATGACGATGTCCTGCTTTTAGATCAACAAATGGCAAGTCCATACGCCCAGGAAGGCGCGTTCAAAGCAGCAAACTAGCCCCAAGGAATAAACTCGGTCAACCATCGACCGAGAATCACGAGCGGCCATTTTTTCTTCAAGAGAAGGAAGAATCCCTTCAGCCAAACCAGTGATCCTGTGTCCGCAAAGTCGAAGCTCGCCTTAAATCTCTACCCTTTCCCCTGCTTTCCATCCTTCCCTTCGCCTTTAGCCCACACACGAGCCGAGCAACAAGATAACGTTGGTTTAATCAACATAAAACATTAACAACACTTCGGATGGTCCGTCGGGTCGTCTTCGGGAACGAGCGCTAGCGGAGTCCTCAACGGCGGTTGCCCGGGTGGGCGGCGAGGAAGTCGTGGTAGGTCTGGTAGGGCGACTTCTCCAGCGCGTTGTCCTTCCACAGGTCGGGCGTCAGGTAGGAGTAGGTGCGCTGGATGGCGTAGTAGGTGGCCTTGGCGAAGTTGCCCAGCGTGGCGGTCTGACCGACGGCCGACGTGTAGCAGTCCTCGATGCCGGCCATGCCGAGCAGCTTCTTCGGCACGGGGGCGCCGACGATGCCCGTGCCGCGCGGGGCGGGGATGAGGCGCACGAGGACGGAGGCGCACTTGCCGGTCACCTGCAAACGGAGGAATGAAGGGAAGGCGAGAAGGAGGGGACGAACCTTGCAGGGGACGGTGTGGGGCTTGCCCATCTTGCTGCCCCAGTAGCCACGACGGACGGGCACGATGGCGAGCTTGGCGGAGATGATGGCGCCGCGGATGGCGGTGGCCACCTCCTTGGAGCACTTCACGCCCAGCCCGACGTGTCCGTTGTGGTCGCCGATGGCGACGAAGGCCTTGAAGCGGGTGCGCTGACCGGCGCGGGTCTGCTTCTGGACGGGCGTGATCTTGAGGACCTCGTCCTTCAAGGCTGGGCACCAGCATGTCGATGATCTCGAACTCCTGCAAGCGACCGAGTGGAATGAACGAAGAGGAGACAGGAAGGAACGAACCTTGATCGGGAGCGAGTGCAGGTAGATCTCCTCGACGGACGTGATCTTGCGGTCCTTGACGAGGCGGCCCAGCTTCGTCACGGGCACCCACTCCTTGTCGCCGTCGCGTCCGCCGCGACCGCCGCCGCGTCCACGCCCGCGGCCACGTCCGCCGCGACCTCCGCGCGGGCCTGAAGCGGAACGGGGAAGGAATGAATGGACGAGGAAGAGGGGAGAACGAACCTCCGCGACCGCCGCCCTGGGCCGCACCGCCGGCCGGAGCGCCGCCCGCGCCACCGAAGCCGCTGCCGAATCCAGCGCGTTGTTCCGCCATCGTCGTTGTTGGGAGCAAGCTCGAAGTTTTCTGCAAGCAATCGAGCGAATTAGAACGAAGAAGGAGGGGACGCGCGAAGAAACACGAGAATTAGGGGAGGAATTCGCGAAGTATCAGCTTTTGTTCGGAAATTCGCCGAAATATCCACGATTTTGAACCAATTTAAACGGAATTTTGGCCTCGAATTGTTTGGACTAAGTCGATTCCAAAGGCGTTTTGAAAGCGATTCACACCACAAAAAAACCCAAAAGAACCTCGAATTCACGACCAAAAACACGCCCGAATTCCACGAGGTCGGCGGCCGAAATGCGAGCGGCGGCGGCGAGGGGCGAAAGTAGGCGAGCGGCCGCCCCCTGCCGCCGCGGGACCGCCGCCTTTCGCTTGGCGTTCCGCCCGCTTGCCGCCACTTCGAACGGGGATTTCGGGGATGCGCGGCGGTGGGCGTCCGTTTCGGCGGTTGCCATTGGATTCTGCGAGCAAACAAGTGGATTACGGGCGAATGTCTGTGGGATTATCCCACCCGCTCCCCTTCTTTATTGCTGTTGGGGTCAGATTGGAGGGAATTTACCGTCATT
This sequence comes from Aphelenchoides fujianensis, assembly GCA_024699865.1. Taxonomy (NCBI): domain Eukaryota; kingdom Metazoa; phylum Nematoda; class Chromadorea; order Rhabditida; family Aphelenchoididae; genus Aphelenchoides; species Aphelenchoides fujianensis. Next base: position 108,083 of record JAMPIO010000265.1, read on the forward strand.
TTCCGTCGATTATTGCGGGTTTTCATTCGTTTTCTTTCGTTCGTTAGAAGCCGCTTTCCTTCGCTGCTTTTCATCGAATTATTTCACGTGAGGTTCAAGCCGTGTATCGCGGTTGTTCCGAATCTCGATTTATTTCTCTTCGTTTTCAGCCGGAATGTCGACGGATCCACCGCAAGAGGACGAGGGCGTGATCGTGCTCGACGACGACGAGCAGGCGGCGGGCGGAGCACGTGAGCCGATCGAGTGGCCGGACGAGGGGATGGACGAGGAGCCCACGACCTCTGCCGCCGCCCCAATCAAAGCGGAATTCCCGTCCGAGGAGCCCGACGAGAGGACGGGGAAGACGGCGGGCGGGTTTGGAATCGGCAGCGGGCGAGCGCGGGCTCCTTCGACGTCGACCAGCTGCACCAACTGCGGCACCTCTTCGGCGCCCATCGGCTGGAGCCCACCGTCGACGAGGACGACGAGGAGGAGGAGGCGCGAGGGCGTGCGCCACGCCCGCAGCCCGAAGATCAACGGCCGCAGCCGCAACAGGAGGAGGCGGACGACGAGGTCGAGTTCCTGCGCTCGGTGAAGGCCCAACACAACGACGAGCTCCAATCGTTGCGGAAGATGACCGACCTCCTCACGCGGATGGAATGCGGAGGCGTCGCCTACAAGCAGAAGGAGGCGGAGGCGAGTGGCGAGCTTCCCGACGCCTCCGCCGAACCCCCGACGTCGAAGCGGCCGGCCGGCGGCGGGCGCAGCGCTCGGTGGCCGCCGGCGGTCGCTATCCGATCTCCCAGCTGCTCGCCGCCCGCTCGCGACGGAAGGAGGCCGACGAGGAGGACGAAGGGAGGAGCTGAAGGAACCGACCGCCTCGACCAGCCGCCCCGAAGCGCCGCTCCAACCGCCACCGCCCGCCGAGGGTCGCGAGTCGAAGTCGCCGAAGCCGCCGGCGGTCGCCGACGAGGAGCAAAAGAAGCTCGTCGATGCGTTGGGCGGCGTCGTTCAGCACAGTAAGCTCTTCTTCTATTCTTCCATTCTCTCTTGTGTCGTTTGCAGAGAAATACAAGCGAATCTCGCGCGAAGTGGAGCGCCTGCGGTTCTCGAATCCCGGAGCGGCTTTCGCCCCGCAGTTCTCGCCGTCCGGCAGCCGCAAGACGTCGCTGGGGACGCCGGAGAAGAGCGAGCCGCCGCGAGCCACACGGTCGGTCCACCTTCCTCCATTCTTTCGTTTGATTCCCTCCGTTCAGGCGGGCGAAAGTGGAGGCCGCGGGTCGGCTGCGCGGCACACGCGGGCGGCCAACAGACGGCCGCGAGCTCGTGCTCGCCGCACCGCGCCTCGTTCTCGGGCGGCACTCCGCAGAAGGGCGGCCGTTCGGCGTCGATCGTCGCCGACGCGCCCTCGCCGTTGATCACGCACGACGAGCGGGGCGCGCTGAACGTCCGGCAGTCGGCCGACCAAACGGAGCCGCTCGTGGTCGACCTCTGCGACTGCCTGCGGCCGGAATGCGGCGGCTGCTTCTTCCCGTGTCCGGAGTGCCGCTCGCCCAAGTGCGGTCCGATCTGCCGGTTCGTCCACATCTTCCGTTTGTTCAATTCATTGTTCTTTGTGTTTGCAGAAGAAACCGGAACCTGTTCGTGTACTGCATCGCGGAGTGCCGCAAACACGCCGCCGTCCCCGTTCGCTTCAATCCCCACCGGCATGCGATCGACCCGAACTCGCCGACCGAAGAGTCGAAAGTCGACTCGCCCACCGCCATCCACCTGCCGCCGTTGGTCGCGGCCACGTCCACTCCATGAGTGCGGGCGATTCTTTGGGTTGTTTGTGTGCTTGAAGTGATCTCACCGCGTTGTTGTTTCGTGTTTGTTGTGGATGGTCTGTTTGTTTCGAATAAAATCGCTTGAATTCGCCACGCTTTCGGCCGTTTGGAAGGAGAAATTCGGTGGTTGAAACCGTTGATAATGTTGGCTTTTGATTCGTTCTATTGTGATTGGAGACGAGTGCGTGAGTGGCTCGTGATCTCCGTTCCTTTTGAGGGAGCGAGCGAACGAGGTGGGTGGGTGCGGCTGATTGTTCGTTTCGTTGCGTTCCTTCCCGGGCTGTTCGTTTGAAGCCAGTAAAAAGGATTGTGATTGTTCCCCACGCGTCACTCGTTCATTTTTTGGAGTCACGATTGTTGTGCTTTGAGCTGAAACATTCGCCCCATTCGGCGTGTTTGTCCACGCCGCCGTCCGTTGGGCGTCGATTCGCGTGGCGCTGCGGCCGGCGGCTTCGTTCCGCTCGCTTCGACGTGGCTTTTCGGGCGCTCGGCGGCCGCTCGCCCCAGTGCGCGCCGTCCCGCCCGCCCGCTCGCTCGCTTGCCGCTTGATCGCCGCCGCCGCCTCCGATCGTTCGGGCGGGCGGCCGGCGAACGTGGCAAAACGGGCGGCTTTTGATGAGTTTCGATTTGATTTGTGGCGATCCACTCGGCTGATTAATTGGAGTGCACTTTCAAGTGGTTGAAAGTGCGGAGTAATCAAGGAAGCCGTTGTTTAAGTGCACTTTCTGGCGCGAATAAAACCGCTTGCTTTCGTCCATTACCGGCGCGTGTTCTTTCTGGCGAGTGACCTCACTTGCTTCTTCCACCTCTCCTTTGTGTTTTTTTCGATTGTTTCGGCCGGTGTTCCTCCGAGTCGCCGCTCTTTGGACCGCTCGTCCCTGCCCCCCGCAAGCCGCCCGCCAGTCCGCCCGTCTGCCGGCGTTCTTTGCGTTCCGCCCGCTCGCCCGTCGGCTTCGGCGGAGGTGGCGGCGGTCGAGCGGACAATCCGCCGTTCACTCCGATCAGTCGCTTCGATCAATCGCTCGTGTTTTTTGCTTCGATTCGTGATCTCCCATGCAGCTTGTTCCCTCGATTCTCTCGTCTTCTTTCAGGCCACTCGCCTCTGCGCACTGCTCGGCCGGGATGTCGACGGACAAACAGCCGCTCCTGCTGCTGGACGAGCCGCCGGTGGGCGGCGGGACGGTCGCCCTCACGATGAGCGCGGGCAAGGACGGGAAGGAGCTGCCCATTCCGGTGAGTCCCGCCCGTCGTTTGTCCACCTGTTGGCCGAAAGAAGTGGGCGGCCGTTGAAGCGGTCGAGATTCCCGCATTTTTCCCGCCTTCTCCCGCACTCACTTCTTTCCGCCGTCTCAAAATTGACTCCCTCGGGAATGCAAGAAGAACCTCCACTTCGATCCGCCGCCCGGAGATCCCCAGCGGTGATTAAAATGCCCGGCGGGAGTGAGTGAGTGGAGTGCGGGGGCAGTCGGCGGAGGTGTGCGCGAGTCGTGGCACTCGCCAGCTCGTTAACCTCCTTTTACTTTTCGACTGCTTCAAAACCAATTCAAGATGAAGATCGGCCGCTTGTGGCCTTTCGACTCATTCGCTTGTTTCAGATGACCGTCGAGATTCGCCGCGAGCACACGACCGGCTCGGCCATGAAGATCGGCGTGCTCATTTGGCTGACGCTGCAGAACTCCGTGCACACGCTCCTGATTCGCTACTCGCGGGCACGCGCCGTCGACGAGATGTTCCACTCGTCGGTGGCCGTCTTCTCGATGGAGCTCGTGAAGATGGTGATCTGCGTGTACATGGTCTTCAACGAGAGCTTCGGCTTCATGGGGTGAGTGCCCCCTCCGTCCTTTCATCCCTCGATTGCTTGCAGCGGAGTGCGGATCCTGAAGAAGCAGGTGCTCGACTCGCCGTGGGACACCCTCAAGGTGTGCATCCCCGCGATGCTCTACACCTTTCAGAACAACCTCTTCTACGTGGCCGCCTCGCACTTGGACGCCGCGACCTTCATGGTTCGTTTCCGCAAGGATTCCGCTCGATTTCATCCTTCCGTTCGCTGCAGATCGTCTCTCAGCTCAAGTTGTTCACGACGGCCATCTTCTCGATCCTCCTGCTCGACCGACGGCTCACCCGCAGCCAGTGGATCTCGCTGGGCGTCCTCTCGGTGGGCGTCGTCCTCGTCCAAATGCAGCAGAGCGGCGGCGAGCAGAAGAATGCGGACGGATCGACCATGAATCCCTTCATTGGTTCGTTCTCTTCACTCGCCCCTCCTTCATTCGTTCCTGCAGGATTCACGGCCGCCTGCACCGCGTGCACGATCTCCGGCTTCGCGGGCGTCTTCTTCGAGAAAATCCTCAAGGGCTCGGCTCCAGTGTCGCTGTGGATGCGCAACGTTCAGGTGGGCACTCCCCCGCCCTCCTTCCTCCTCTAATCGATTGCTTTCTTCGCAGATGGGAATGTTCTCGATCCCCGCCTCGTTCGTGGGCGCCCTGCTGACCGACGGGGCGGCCATTCGGGAGCACGGCTTCTACTTCGGCTTCGACCGCATCGTCTGGCTGACGGTCGTGTGGTACGGGATCGGCGGCCTCTCGGTGGCCGTGTGCATCAAGTACGCGGACAACATCGCGAAGAACTTCGCCACCTCGGTCGCCATCATCCTCGCGACCATCGGCTCCGTCTTCATCTTCAACTTCCAACCGAACGTCCTGTTCGTGCTCGGCGCCGCCCTCGTGATCCTCAGCATCTTCCTGTACTCGTCCGCCGGCATGTTCGTGATGAAAGTGCGGCCCGCATCGAAGGTCTGAGCGTCCGCCCGCGATCGTCGTCCACCTCTCGTCCATTCCTCTCCGATTGATTCCAGCTGTTCACTCGTCTTTCCTTCTTGTTCCATCCCTCCATTCCTGCTCTCCTCTCCTCACTCGATTTTCCCCTCGCTCCGGTGCAATCTCCACGCGGTTCCTCTCCGTCCTTCCGCTTCGTCCACGGGCTTCCCCTCGCTCACATATCACTCGTTTCTTCTTCCTTCCTGTTTGTACTCAATGGTTGGTGTTCGTGTGTTGTCGGCATAAACGCGGCGTGATCGACGAGTGGCTTCTCGTGGGCAAACGAAACGCTCTTCGGTTCGATTCCGATCGCAAATCTCACTGCTTTCCGCTTTCGTTTCGGCTTTCGGCTTGTGTGCTCGATGTCCGCTTCGTTTTCGTTGTGGTTGGTGGATGAACGGGGGAGGGAATCAACGAGTGATGTTCCACGAGCAGAAGGGCCAATCGTTTCGAGGCAACGAGTGCTCGATGATTGCGGCGAGAGGCGAACGACGGGCGGCCTCGTCCATCCCGCAGACGGCGATGATTCATCGCCAATGTCCATTCTGCCCGTCCGCCCCCCCGTTCGGCGGGCCGGCCGCCTGCAAGCGAGCGAGCGAGCGGGAGGGCGGGGGAGCGGAGTGCCGATCGGGTCGACTTTTTGCAGCGCGCCTGCCCGTTCGCCCGCCCGTCCGCTCGGCGCGGCGGTTCGCTCGATTGCTGGCCATCGCGTGTGAATTGCGGGCATTTCTTCCACTCGCCCCGTTCTTCCCACATGTTCACCCCCGTTCGTTCCTTCGACCATCGAATTCGATGACGAAGCGATCGTCGTCGTTCGCCCGCGTGTCAATCCACCGGTCGTAAATTCGACGGTGGAAAGCGAAAGTCGGGGCGTCCACTTCGATTGCGGGGCGGGCGGAAATTTTTATCTCGAGCGTGTTTTTGACCTCCGCACGGCTGGCTTATCGTCTTCCGCCCGCCTTCGTTCGATCGATCGGGCGGGCGGAATGGACGTTTCGATCGAATTCAATCGAGAAATGGATGCCCGCTTTGCACGTTCCGTTCGATGGGGAGAAACTTCCTTCCGGCTTCCTTGTGGTCCTCCGTGTTCGTTCGATTCGATCGCGTCGATTGAAACAAATGAACTTCCGCTCTCGCCCGCCCGTTCGGTGTTCTTCCGTCTTGCTTCCGTTTCGTTCGTTTGTTTTGATTTATGTTCACACCTTCTGCCTCACTTTTCTCGTCCTTCTTCGTCCTCTCCGCCTTCCCCCGTCCGCTTTCCTCTCGTTTTGGCGCGTGTCCGCGATGATTAACGAGCCGTCGGGCGGGCGAGTCGAACGTCGAGCAGAAACTTTCGAAGCGATTCGAATCGAATTCCGTGCAAACGGTTTCGCTTTCCGTTCGTTCGTTCGGCCGATCGTGTGCGTGCACGCCTGTGTCCCTTTCCCTTCCATCCATCCATCCATCGATTGATTGCAGGCCGAAGGATGGGGAAATACGACCAATACCTGCGGTACGTGAGCCTCGTGGTGCTCGTGATCCAGAACACGAGTCAAGTGCTCACGATGCGCTACGCGACCACGCGCGACCAGACGCAGTTCATCAAGTCGGTGGCCGTCTTCTTCAACGAGGTCGTCAAGCTGGCCGCCGCCACCGCGCTCTTCCTGGTCGCCACGGGCTCGTTTCGCAAGTGAGTCGCCCCTTCCGCCCCCTCCCGTTCATTCGATCGATCGATTGCAGGGCCGGTCGGGACTTCAAGCAGCACTTCTTCGTCGAGTGGGTGGAGACGCTGAAGGTCGCCCTGCCCGCCCTCATCTACACGGTCCAGAACTTCCTGCTCTACGTGGCCGTCGCGAATCTCGATGCGGGCACCTTCATGGTTCGTTCTTCCCCTCGGAATGTCCTCCTGTTTCGCTCGGTGTTTGCAGGTCCTCTACCAAATGAAGACGCTGACGACGGCCCTCTTCACGGTCCTCATGCTCAAGCGGAAGCTCTCCGTTTGGCAGTGGCTGGCGTTGGTGGTGCTGGCCGGCGGTGTCGGCCTCGTTCAATGGGTTCGTTCCCTCCCCACCTCTTCCCTCCACTCACCGGTCGATTGCTCGTTGCAGAGTGCGGACGAGGGCGCGAAAGAAGCGGCCCGGACGGCGAAGGACCTCGCGGCCGGCCTGAACGCGACGCTCAACTCGACCACCGCCCTGCCGACCACGCTGAAGCCGGCGGAGGTGCGCGACGCCCAGCAGCCGTTCGTCGGCTTCCTCGCCGTCATGGCCGCGTGCGTGATGAGCGGCTTCGCGGGCATTTGGTTCGAGAAGATCCTCAAGGGCTCGAACGTCTCCATTTGGCTTCGCAACATCCAACTGGCCGTCTTCGCCCTGCCCATCAGCTTGATCCTCATCGCCGTGAGCACTCCCTCCATTCACCCACTCACCCGCCTGCTTGCAGCTGAACGACTGGAACAAAGTGCAGACCAAGGGCTTCATGGTGGGCTTCGACTACCTCGTGTGGATCGTCATCGGCCTCCAGTCGCTGGGCGGCCTCGTGATCGCCGTCGTGGTCAAGTACGCGGACAACATCCTCAAGGCGTTCGCCACCTCGGTCGCCATCGTCGTCGCGACGGTGGTCTCCGTGTTCCTCTTCGCCGTCTACCCCCAAGCCGCTGTTCATGGTCGGCGCCGGGCTGGTGATGGCCGCCGTCGCCATCTACTCGGTCTTCCCCTACCGGCCGAAGTACGCGGAAGCCCCGACCTCCGACCCCGCGGCCACCGAGACGAAGGACGAGAGCGGCCTGCCGCTCACCGAGGACGCGAGCGCCGTCGAGCTGAAGGTCGTCAAGTGATCCCCCGCCGCCCCCTCGCCACAACATTCCCTGTTCTTTCCGCTTTCTTCCTTGTTGCTCCCTGTGGTTATTGTTCTCCTTCTCTTGCCTCCTCCCAAATGCTCCACCGATTCCACAAACCTCTCCGTTCGATTGTGTCTTGTTTCTGTTCTAATCGCCCCCGCACATGGCGTGAATAAAGCGACGATTAGTGGACGAGTGGGGGATTGAGAACCGAAGAGGAACATTATGAAGCTGTTTGAATGGGAACGTTTGGCACAAGCGGTATCGTTGGAAGCCCTTGTAGTCACAGCGATTACCGCCCGACTTGCCGCTATTACGCAACAACTCGCTTCCTTTTTCGTTTTCCCGCGCGCGGGCCCGAAGCGGAGCGCCGCTCTTTCCGCACGCGGCGCGCAAAAAAGCCGAGTGACCGGCGGAAAGCGCTCTTCGCCGCCCGCTCGCTCGTGTCGCGTATAAGCCGATCGGAGAGCGCCGGGCGGGTGTGCCGGTGGCGCATCCGGTAAGCAGTCGGACTTGTCTTTCGGGATGGATTAGCGTGCTGGTTCGACTCCCGCTCCGCTCAACTTTCGGGACTTGGTGTGGGCGACGGATTCCGGGCTGGTCGAGCTGTCCACTCACGAATTCTTCGGCAACCGCTCCACCGCCGAGGGTGCATGGAAAAGCGGAGGGCGCAGAGAAGGAGAGCAAAACGAGACACAACGCTTTTCTCGGAGTGTCGCCGCAGGCTGCGCCCACCGCTCGCCCCCGCCCGCCGGAGGGGTATAAAAGCGGAGACTTTCCAGCCATTCTCCTCATTTCACTTCATTCTTAAAGAAAATGTCTGCTTTGAATGGTGCGTGGTTTTCTGGGGTGGGAAGTGGGCGCGTTCCCGAGTTTTCTCTTCCGTCTTCTCGCGAATCCCTCCCTTCCGACTCGTGCAATCGATCCAACTCCCCGTTCCCCAACGAAAAAGCCGTGAGCCCTTCTCCCAACCGCGAAGAAGCAACCGACCAGCCGGTAGACGTCGAAGATGAACGAGAGGACGACCAAACAGAAGAAAACGAGGGCGCGTTCTGCCCGCTGGACGACATCCCGATGGACGAGTGGATTTCCGCGATCGTCGCGCGCCAAGCCACTACCCACCGCTTCGACCGCTCCAGCTGCTCCTTCGGCTTTGATTGAGCCGGGAGAACTCACGACCTCTCTGCTGAGCGCAACGATGAAGTGGGACGTCCGCCTGCCGCTCGAACGATTGTCGGCCGCCATTCCCGATGCGAAACTCCATTGCGGCCGCTTCCCGCATTTGAAATTCGAACTCCAGCATCCGTCTGCTCGAGTGAAAGTCTTCCACGAAGGATCGGCGAAAGTGGAGAAGACGAAGACCCGACGAGACGCCCTCGCCTCCTTCCAAACAGTCGGAAGGATGCTGCGAGAACACGTGCCCGCAATGAACGAGGGAACGTTCGCTGTGACCATCGTCGCGGCCGAATGCCGCCTGCCGAAACGAGTGAACATCCACAAAGCAGAGAAGAAGGAGCGAGACTTCAGTTTCGTCGACTGGAATCACCTGAAGTTCTCGTTCGATGCGAGCGGACGGATGGCGACCGCAAAGATCCGTTCGTCCGGAAAGATCCGTCTGATCGTCCCGCACTGCCGAAAGGGACAACTGCAAGCGGCGTGGCTGAAGCTGCGCGAGATGCTGCTGAAGTACACGATTGACTGATCGGTTGCTGGTCTTCAACCGATGTGTTCGCCCTCTTGCTTGTTTCTTTTTGCTTTTTTGTCCACCTTGCTTACAATTAGGTTCCGCCTAGTTAGTTATTAGAGTAGGTAGTTGAATAAACGAAGTAGGACAATAGCCATCGGTTTCCGATACCATCTGTTCTCTGGAACAGGCTCGTACCTGTTGCCTTCGAGCACGAACGAAAGTGCATTAGCTTCGGCTTTCGGTTTCCACAAGCTGTAGCGGTCGTTATCTCGGGAAAAAAAGAGGTGAAAAACGCATCCGAATAAGCGCTTACTTGCCTCTCTTGCAAGTTTCGAGGCAGTCAAGCAGCGGGAAGCAAAGTGACTCCGCGCCGCGCGCCTTTTTGGAAGAGCGCGTGAAAGCGGAGGCCGCAGACGAAGAGGCGAGGCACAAAGACGGCGCTTCCCTGCGACCTCGCCGCGTGCGCCGCCCATTGGTCGCCCGCCAGTCGCGCGCGGGGAAGTAACGCGCTGAATCACGGCTTTCTACCTTCAACACCCCCGAACCGAACGAAAGCCGAATGGATTCGTCGGATTTTATCGAACAAGATTGGTTCGCGTTGCCGAGTGACCACGCGCCGGTTTCCCCCTTTGCCCGACGTGTTTGATCGCGAGCATCGCGGGTGTTGACGAGCGGGACGAGCGGAGAGGACGCGTGTGCTCAAGAGCGAGCAGTGGCCCAGCGGTCAATCATTCGACGACGAGCACCCCAACAAGCAAGCAGTGATGACCGGCCCGTCCACAAGTCGTGCCACGAGCTCTCAACGAACATCCCAATCGCACAAGAAACAAGCACATACGAGCCGCTGCTGAACATCCCGATGCCGGAGGACTGGAGCCCGCTCTCTTCTCCCGTCAAACCGCCGCCTCCCGTTCAGGCCCCGATTGTGCCGCTCCTCCGGCCGGGCGAGCTCACGATCGGCCACGTGAGCGCCAAGCTCGATTGGGGCAAAATCCAGCTGCCGCTCGAGTTCTTGGCGCGCGTCCTGCCGGGCGCCGAACTCCGCCGCGGTCGCTGTCCCGGCCTGGACTTTCGGCTTCACGCACCGGCCGGCACGCTGGTGCGGGTGTTCGGCGGCGGCTCGGCGCAAGTGAGCGGCGCGAAGAGTGTGGACGACGCCCGCACGGCCCTCGAGCTCGTCGAGCGGCGCCTCCGGCCGCACGTGCCCGCGATCTCGGCGGGCGTCTTCTCCGTTTCGACGATCACGGCCGAGGGTCGACTGGGCAAGCGGTTGAACATCCACAAAGCCCACAAACAAGAGCGAGAGTTCCACTTTCATCGCTGGAATGTCCTCAAGTTCTCCTTCGATCGGAGCGGCATCGTGGCGACGGCGACTGTCCGGGCGACCGGAAACATCGCTCTCTGGTTGCCCCACGCAAAGGAGGAACACGTGGAGCGGGCGTGGCTGAAGCTTCGCGCGATGCTCGTCAAGTACACGATCGGCTAGCCGCCTTGTTTGTTGATCAGTTGAGAACACTCGTTTATTTCACGAGATCCTCTTTTTTCGCCGTCAAAAAGACTCGATTTAAACTCCTCCGTAGTCAGTTAGCCTACAGCATTCCCCCTTGCTTCTCTTGGTTCGTAGTTAGTCATTAGTTCGATAAACAAAACAGAAAGAGACAATCGGAGGTCGATCGATCAACAGAAAGCAAGCAGTGGGAGGGCATGTGCTTGATCAACAGTTTTTCTTGAGAGACGATAGCAGTAACAATACGAGCTTTTATTCTACACTTTAAAGCAAGAGGAAAAGAACAAGCAACGAACGAAAAAAATGATGGCTACTCCCAGTTGAACTGCACGTGTTCTCGCAGTTGACTGGCGGGCAGAAGCGGCGTCTCGAGAAGCCGCGCGGGCAGGCGCTCGAGGGCGGCGAGCATCGTCGATCGTTCCCGTTTGATCTCGAACCAGGCGCACTGGACGAGAGTGTGCGGCTTCCTGCAAGCAAACAAGTGAACGTTTAAGAGATCGCTGCGCGTTCACTAACCGACAACGAAGGCGATAGACGCAGAACTCATGAGTGTCGGAGAAAAGACCCGCTCGCTTCCGCCCGTTCACGTTCACCGTCAGAATTCCTTCTTCGTGGTCGATGGAGAAGCCGCGCACTCGCTGCTCGAAGCGGAACGGAAGGACGGAGAGCTGCGCGTTCAGCGGATCAAAGCAATAAACCCTTTCGTTTGCCGTCTCTTCGCTGTGGTAGCCAACAAAGAAGAGTTTGTCTTTAGTCCATTGATGTGAACGCAGGGTTTTTATACAAAACTGAAACAGAAAGTGAATTCTCGCTTCGTTTCTTCACCTTCTCTCCATCGATTCCTGCATTTCCTTGCAACGCCCGTTTGGTCGCTTTCCCTGTGTTCAGGTCGAAAACAAAAAACTCGGTGGAAACGAATTTGTAGTCCTCTTCTCGACACAACGCAAAGATCTT